>CAIGRF010354872.1:16893-28924 GCA_903798235.1 Fraxinus ornus | reverse complement strand
TATAATAGTACGAAACACAAACTTATACATTTTAATTTAGAATTTAACACTATTCAAATTAAAATTAATATATCACAATGTGTAATTATTTATCAATTACATAAACATTACATCATTAATTATTTAATGAACCAAAAAAATTAATATAAACTAAGCAAACGTGCATTGCACGTTGCTTAAACCTAGTGTTATATAAAACGTGGAAACTTAGAATATAACGGTTATATGTCAAAAGTCAGGTACTCTTTATCATTCATTTCTACATTCCTTTTCATTTTAATAAAAATCTTGCTCTTATGTACTTTTATTTAAATTCGTCCTTTCCAAAATCGATATAATTTAAATCAAATATTTGACAAAATTAATTTCTTAAATCTTGATTAGTCAGAGGCAAAGCCTCAAGAAGCTGGAAAGTAGTATTTATTGAAAACTTTTAAAATTAATTGTGTTTAATTAATTAATTAATTGATCCGATCATAATAGAGCAACAGCAACAGAGCATCGGACCGCACATTTGTCCGCATATCCCTCAATTTTCTCATCTTTGCCTTATGAGTAATGTTATTCATTCTCGATGGGGTTACAAATATAACCCAAATTTTAGATAGGTGAAATTTACCTTATTCGTCAAAAACAAAAGTAATCAAATTTCCCCACAAAATTTTGTTAAATGTAATATTTTTTATTTTTCATAGGAAAAGCTCCCATTGTTTTATTTCTCTGCAAATCCGTCAATTTCTCTTTAATTCTCTCTTATGGGCATTTCTGCAATTCTCTTCCGCCATTTCTGAACCCTTGTCCTTCTCTTTCATTGTCTCTACAGATTTATACAGATATATAACAATGGATAGTAATGACAATAATTTTAGTAATCATTATAATATTGATGATACGGTGGAAAATTCATCAAACTCCTTGCAATTTCAAGAGAGGGAGCAGGAAGAAGAGTCTGTATCTGTAGATGATGACCAGAGAGTCTATTTAGTTCCATTCAGGTAAGTACAATTTCAATGTTAGTTTAAATTTTACATGTTCTTTTTTCTGAAGAAAAATAAATTGGGAAAAAATAGAATAGTGAAGAAGAGAACAAATCTGATTTAAAGAGAAACCCATCTCTAAATTTATTTGAATGGAATGTGGTATTTATCGTACTCAACATCAAAGAATCAAAATTATTTGAAAGCCCGAATCGGGAAATGGGAAAAATAAAAGAGAAAAAACAAATACTCATTACACTTTTTGTATTTATTTTCTGGGTTCTTTTTGCATTTGAAATATAGTTCGAAGTTTGAACTAGCGATCTTGTGGATCCTGTTGAATTTATTTGTTATTGAATTTTCATTTGTGTGGGATTTATATCTTCTTGCTTTTAATGTTTCAACTGAATTTAGAGTATTGAGAATGCTATCGCTGCATTTTGAATAAAAAATAAGTAGTAGAGTAATGTGCCTCGGGAGAATTTGAGTAGGACAGCTTCTAAGAACATAAATATTAGAATGGAAATTGAAAATATATCTGCTATTAGTTTTTTTTTTAATTAATTTTCTGTGTTTGTTCAACTGATATGTGGTATTGGGAGTGTTGAGTAATATTTGGAAATAAATTTATTACTGTGTTTGTGACCTCGCATTTCTTTGTATGTTTATATTGGGGTTTTTTTAGATGGTGGAAGGAGGCACAAGACTCTTCCTCATCGGAGTTGAAGAGAGGGATTTTTTATGCCGTGTCATCTACAACACCATATGGGGGAGCAATGAAGATATTCAACAATATATTCAACTTAGACATTGCATTTAACTTGAGGAAAGAGGATGATTCATCCTTGAACAGTGGGGGAAATGGTGAAGCCGGAATAACTGGTCGGGACTATGCTTTGGTCCCCAGTGAAATGTGGCTGTCCGCACTCAAGTGGTTAGTAAGTTAACTGAAACTTTGCGTTAACTTGTATGCTTTACTTAAGTTTCCACTTTCAGTTGCTTCATTATGTATTTGATTCGATATGATAAGATTTCAATTTGCAACACTGATCTGTGTTAATTTTAATTTGCAGTAATCTGTATGCTTAACTCAACTTTCCACTTTCTATTGGGTCATTGCATATTTTGATTCGATATGGTGTTTCAATTTGCAAGACTGCATTTTTTGGAGATGCATTGCACAAATGCTGTGCTGAAAGTGTTGGCTAGATTTTAGTGATATCATTGAATTCACTGTGCTTTGTTCCACCTGTGCACAAGATGTCTTTATCCCTGCCAATGGTCATCTTTGTTTTTTACTGTTTTGGCTTGATGTGAGCGAAGTCTCCTGTACTTAAAAACTTCATCATTCCTGCTTGTTTGGCAATATCTATCAACAACTTTTTATATGATTAGCTGTCCGGCTGTTGCACTTGGAAGGTCGTGGAATTCAATTTGTTGGGATGTTTGTACAGATTTTATCTGTCCTCTTTAAATTCAAAGTGTTCTCCAAAATGGTTAGTTTAAATTATTATTCTGTGTATTTTTCTTTTATTATGGGAGTGTTGTGGAGTGCTATATTTGGATAATATCTATAAATTTATGACAACTTTCTGCCAGTTTCTTCCTCCAAGTTGAAAAAAAGGGAATTGGTAGGTGTAAGTACTGGGATGTTATTATTGTTTGATTGTTGATGCTTGTGGAGTTAAATGAAGTTATTTATTTCGTCATGTTGGAATTCTTCTGTTCTGCCCAGGCATAGTGATTCCAAGAATGCTACAAAGGATAGCAAAGGTTTTTCAGCCGCAGAAGAAGATATGTCAGATGTTTATCCTCTGCAACTCAGGCTTTCTGTTTTGAGGGAAACCAACTCATTGGCAGTGAAGATAAGCAAAAAGGTCAGTAATCCCTGAGCTAGTCTCCTTGTCTTACTTCCTGTTCTCATTGTTTATGCATGCCTACTTGCCATCAGATGCACAATATGACTTGATTGGTTGATTGATATCCTGTCCTCTCTGTTCTCTAATATTATGTTCTCGGTAAATATTGTTCTTTAAAACTCACGAAGGGAACTTTAATTTCTAGATATCTTTCTTAGTAAAGGGGGTTTTTAATCGAGGAAAGTAGCTGTAGATGTATTATTGGTTATAAAGTTCTACATTTAAATTATAACAAGCTAGTCCTAAAGTATAAGAATTTGAAACTCTTACATGGGAAGAAGCACACTTTAGTTCAGGCATTACCATGGTTCAATATGTTTCAGTCATGTTCAAAATTTTATTTTGTCATCGAGTACGTTAGATTGATTTTGGGACAGGACATGGTCCAGTAGCATCCTCCTGCCATGAATGATTAATTTCTACTGCTAGACAACATATTATCTGTTTACCATCAAACCCCCCTTCATATGTCGGTGATTGATAACTCTGTAAAGTTTATTAATGTATATTAGTCTTAGGTTTGCCACTTGATTTCTTGGTTGTCAATGGCATAAAGAATTGTTACAGAATGATCATCTGGGCTTACCTTCTGTTAAATAGTCCCTAATTAACTCATTATGAATCATCTGTTAATATAATTCTGATGGAGAGCCATATAAACTGAAAACTGCATGCAATCTTTCGGGTGGCATTTTCATAATCTTGTAGTAGGTTTTTTTGGTAGTTATCAATGTTTGATGTGGGATATGGGAGGATTACTGACGTACAAGGATGGTAACTAATCTGAAGAACGCTGAATGGTGGGCTCTTTATAGTATCTTAAGTTCTTACTTTTTGTGTCAAAAAATTGCAAATAATGGACTTCACCCGTCTAGATTATTTAGGTGGGTGTCTAATGATGGAATTGTCACAGAAAGATGAGAGATGGTTTTAAAATAATTTTAGCGTCTGAAACATAGAAATGATGACAATTTATAATCCACATCTTAAGCATCCTTTTAATAAGCTAGGTTAGGGGTTGGATTGAGTGGGGATTGCATAGTTTCACTTGCTGTGAACTTGAACATCTTTTGAATTTTATATTTGCTCATGTGTTTTCTCTGACCCCTTTTAGTGAGTTCTGTACCACTTTCAGTAATTAGAGTCATTATATGTTTCTGAATAGTATTTTGGGACCAATTTGGATGGCAAATGGGTGGTTTGGTTTGGACAGTTTCCTGAAAACTATTTTAAATCATTTGGTTCAGAAGTATGCCAAAATCCGTCCAAGCCGAACACTTTACAGCACTATCTTCCCCAGAATTCCTAGCTGATTGCTATCCATCACCATCAACCTGGGTCAGGTTGAGGTTTCTGAAATTTAGGCAGAATTTTCAGCATTTGTTGGTAATCCCTGTGAACTGCATCCCATTACTTCATCAATTTCTTGACAATAAAGATTGATGGACAAATTTCCTGTTTCTCAGCAAAAAGTCTGATGGGTCGAAATTCTGTTTTTCCAGCAATCTAGGCCATAAATAATTTAATCAATTTCAGCACTGTATCAAGCTCTTATACCATGAAACACGATTCTGAAGTGAATATTTATACAGATCTTTCACGATACTCAAGAGTACATTGCTAATTATAGAAATACAAAGTAGAGAAGAAAAGCCGATTACGAGAATTTTAGGATCTGATTTCCTGCATAGTAGGAAAATACTTAGTTACCATAAATCTCTCCATATAATATAATCTAGTAGCTATGTAAGGATTGAAATTCAAATGTTGTATATTTTTCCACAGCTTTATTTATTCTGCCTTTATGAAAACTAGCTTATCACGCTTTTGACCGATACACATGGCATTTTCAACTTCAGAGATTACATTTGCTAGATTGTCTAGATGGTTCCTTATGTTTTTTCCTGTTGTTGACTTTCATTTTTCTGTGTCAGGACAATTCAGTTGAGTGCTTTAGAAGAGCCTGCAAGATTTTTAACGTAGACTCTGACTCGGTGAGTGTTTTGTTGGTTTTGTAATTTTTAATGCTGTAAATACTTTCCGTCTTGGAGATTAATTGCCACCTCTATACTGTGCAGTTAAGGCTTTGGGATTTTTCTGGGCAGACAACACTGCTTCTCTTACATGACAAAAATAAGTTCCTTAAAGAGTCCCAGAAACAACCAGAGCAGGATGTAAGTTATCTTATAATCGAAAATGAGTCAAGTGATCATCTACTTTTCTTTAAGGGTTTTCCACTTTATTTTAAATTGATTATGCAGTTTGGATGAAAGAAAATACATGTTATCCCTGTTTGCTATTGGACTTACTAATTTTTCTGCAGCTTAGTGTGGTTCACTGTGATGGTCTGTTATTGTTGAAAAACAATAATGTGATGATGCCATGTCCAAAATAATATCCAAATTTTGATCAGCATTAATTATGGTGATGATATTACACTTTCTGGGGGAAAAAGAAAGAAATATTTAATGACATCTGATCCTTCCGTAAATGGATTTGCATTATACTTTATTCATCAGCTATTGCATTGATGCACGTGTTTTAGATCATGAACTTTCTGATTTATTTTGCACCGTTTTGTTATAGAACTTCCAGTACTCTCTCTCTCTCTCTTTGGGGGTGGGGTGGAGGGGAGTGAGTGTCTTGGATGATTGAACTACCGTCGAACTGTTAATCAAATAAGCTGTTTGGTAACATGCATTGCATTGGTTTAAAACTTTTCCCTGGAATTCCAGTCTTTCATGCATTTTATCATCGCATTAAGCTTCTTTTTTTTTTTCCAACACGCGTTCCATTTATGTCCAGTTAACTCTAGTAACTACTTTTCTTCTGTCATATGCAGCTGCTCCTCGAGTTGCAAGTCTATGGTTTGTCCGATTCTGCTAGGAATAGGGTAAAAAGAGACGCAATGGCACAACATACTAATGGTACTTCACATCTGATGAATGGTATCGCCATCAACGTTAGCTCTAGTCTTGTCCGCAGCAATTCTCCAGCCATAAGTTCAACTGAAGCTGGTACCTTGGGACTGACTGGATTACAAAACCTGGGAAATACTTGTTTCATGAACAGTGCTCTTCAGTGTCTAGTACACACACCGAAGCTTGTGGACTACTTTCTTGGAGATTACAAGAGAGAAATAAACCTAGAAAACCCATTGGGCATGAATGTATGTTGTCCTTTCTGTTAGGACTTTGGTATTTCTTTACTGCTTTGATTACTTCTACTTTTTCCGTATCCCTTGAACTTTGTCCTTATCATATTGTTTTTGTTGTACCTTGATTTTTCAACATTGCTTTCTATTCAGAGATAATGTCATGCTATCTCTTAGATGCAATCCGTTACGTAAAAACATATATGTGTGTGTATTTAGCCTATCACTAACTAGATTCTGCATTAGGTTCTTGGATTAATTTTTTGGAGAGTACATGCAGTAGAGACTAGGATCAATTTTGGTTCCTTCTGTTTAAAAGATCTTCCTTTCGCGCTTTCTCTATGCTAATATTTTCACCAATGAAATTTTACTTGTCAAAAAAGATTATCAGCTGCTTATTTGTTGGACAGGGTGAGATTGCTTCAGCTTTTGGAGACTTGTTAAAGAAATTATGGGCTCCTGGAGCAACTCCAGTAGCACCAAGAACATTCAAATTGAAGCTTGCTCATTTTGCTCCTCAATTCAGTGGTTATAATCAACATGATTCTCAAGTATGTTCCCTCTTTTCTTACACTTAATCATTGCCCAAATGCATTTCCATAATCTTCACTAGTGCATTTGCATTTTATGAGTTGCTGTCTGTTAGTAAGTGGGAGAATCAGATCTACCTATGAGGATTATAATATTTTCCTTGATTTAAATACTTCAGGAGCTCCTAGCATTTCTCTTGGATGGACTTCATGAAGATTTGAATCGTGTGAGGTGCAAACCATATGTTGAAGCTAAGGATTCAAATGGTCGACCAGATGAAGAAGTAGCCAATGAATATTGGAGGAATCATCTGGCTCGTAATGACTCAATTATAGTTGATGTGTGCCAAGTAAGTGTCTTTTCTTAGATTATTTTGCAACATGAAATGCATGTTTGCTTGAGTGATTGATTCCTTTTTCCCAGGGTACGTTGAACTTGCTAGTTTATTCATTGTTTTTTTTTTCCTCATTTGGAAAAGTAGGAATTGAGGCTCTGTTTGTGTACAGACTTGCATTTTTAAGATCCTCTTCGTTAAGGACTAAGACAATTATTGATTTTAGTTGGTTTAGACATTTTCTTGAGCCCAACTTATAGATATTCCATCTTCCTTGTCTTGATGATGTGGAACTTTCAGGTTGTTTGATTGCTTGAAAGTTTTAAAGCTTTGCTGGTACCTTTTATTGGAATCTAGGTGGACCAGTAAAACCATATGAATCTGATATCTGCTATTATTAGTAATATTTTGTTTTGTAATCCTTTCCTTAATAGCTTACAATATTTTGAAATTTATAATTGTCATTTGAGGGCGCTCCATGGCCTTCGCAATTTGAAGAAAAACAAACAATGCTCTCTAGTTTTTCTTGTGGTCTTTATGAATGCCTCATGGACTGACATATTTTGGATGACATTATTGCAGGGTCAATATAGATCCACATTAGTATGCCCCCACTGTAGAAATGTGTCTGTTACTTTTGATCCCTTCATGTATCTATCATTACCTCTGCCATCAACATCAACACGGACCATGACTCTGACATTGGTTAAAGCTGATGGCAGCATTCAGCCATCCCCATTTACTGTTAATGTACCCAAAATTGGAAAGCTTCAAGATCTGCTTCAGGCTTTGAGCAAAGCATGCACATTGGGGGTTGATGAAACACTTTTGCTGGCTGAGGTAAACTACAGCAATTGCACTAAAATGTTAAACGTATTTCAAGCTTTCAGAGTTTTTTCTGTTTCTGTTTGTCGATATTATTTGTATTTCAATATCTTAGATTTTATAGTTATGTACAGATATACAACAGTCGCATCATACGTTTTCTCGAGGAACCGACTGATTCATTATCTCTGATTAGAGATAATGATCAACTGTTTGCGTATAGGTTGCCGAAGCATATTGAGGAAGCTCCTCTGGTCGTGTTTATGCATCAGCAGATGGAAGAGTAAGTCCCAATTTCATATTGATTGACCAAACTTCACTGCTTCATTTTCAAATATGTGTACTATTGTTTGTATCTGCCATGTAGAAAATGGTTCTTCATTTAAAGTTTTTGTCCAGGCAACAATGGAAATGAGTTTGTCTTATGAATCTCTGAGTGCTTATTTCCTGTTAGTCAGCAGCTACTGCAAAATTGTGAATCACTATGGAGACATCTTGATGAACTTTCCCATTACTGTGGAATATTATATGTGATAATGGAGATGCTATTGATTTCCAAGTATGAAACATGACCCTGACTCCCTTCTTTCACGTGCCTGTCTTCTGTTGATTTTCTTGCTCGTAATTCACTTCGACTAGTGATTTTTTTTTAGCGAGGGAAATGAAACAAGTTAATTTTGAAAATTTATCTTTTCTCACCTCGAGTTTTTGACTTCAGCCTATTTACTTAAATATTTTTTCAGGCAATATACGTACGGGAAATTGATACCAATTTGGAGGGCATTCGGAATTCCCCTTGTAGCACGTAAAAACATTGTTAATGGATCTGATATCCGTGAAACGTATTTGAAATTACTAGCTCCATTCTTAGTATGCAATGAAGACTCAACTGAAAATCGTTGTAGCGCAGCGACTACTACAACTGATTCTACTGAAAATCGTGATAGCACAGAGTATACTGCAACTGATTCTACTGAAACTTGTGATAGCGCAGAGAACACTGTAACAGAAGTGATGATGGAAATGAAGAACTTCACTAGTCCTAGTGGGTCCCCTGAGAAGGTTGAGGCAGAAGAGCTTTATGTTCAGTCTGATACTGAATTACAGTTTTATTTGACAGATGAAAAAGGAATAGTCAAGGACTCTAAGATTGCAATGGATGAGCCTGTGAAGTCCACACCCATGCCAGACCGATTGAATGTGCTAGTATGTTGGTCAAGTAAAATGGTTCGGCAGTACAATGTACAGCCTCTTAGCTTTTTTCCGGAAGTTTGTAAATCTGGCTTCTTCACAAAAGGACCAAAAGACTCTGTATCTCTGTATAAATGCCTTGAAGCATTCCTGAAGGAGGAGCCTCTAGGACCAGAAGATATGTGGTTAGTGTGCTAGTCATTAGCTTCCCAATTGTCTTCTATTAATATTCTTGATAGCTTAATTGTACGTCACATCTGTGTTGTACAAAGACATATTTGTCTTTGTTTTGGTAACTTGACTAGATACAAGCTCATTATGTTTAGAACACATAATCCTTTCAAATTTACCTCTTTGGCCTGTATGGTAGGAAAGATTGTATAGCACTAGACACTACTAAGAAAGAAAAAGAAGATAAAATCTTATTCACTGTACTTACAATCCTGTCATGTAGTGCATACCAAACATTCCATATAGTGTCATTGTTACTCATTGCTCCCCACGTTTCAAAACTGCAATTTGTATTAGTCCTCTTCTTTAATATCATCCCACCTGAATATGATGCATTCAGTTAGAAGCTTTTGCAGTTAATATTTTTTCTAATCTGGTTTACAATTTTTGATACTAGGTACTGTCCTGTTTGTAAAAAGCATTGCCAAGCCAGTAAAAAATTAGATCTTTGGAGACTGCCGAAAATTTTAGTGATTCATTTGAAAAGATTCTCATATAACCGATTTCTTAAGAACAAATTGGAGGCATTTGTCGACTTCCCCATTCATGACCTTGATATGTCCACTTATATTGCCCGGAAGGATGGACAATCTTCAGATCGTTATTTGCTTTATGCAATTAGTAATCATTATGGAAGTATGGGAGGTGGTCACTACACTGCATTCATTCATGTAAGTGTTGCTTCTTCATAATAATTTATTTTAACTTTTGCTTTCTTCTTACCGTAATATCTTTATCAAGTTAATTTGACATCTCTTTGAAACAAATGTTATCAATTGATATCTTCTGATTAGCATTTCATTTGTCGTTACTTGATTTTCAACTAGACTATATTGTATAGAAGATTGTGTTTGTTGACATACCCTACGTTTTTGTACATTTTATTTAGTGTCAATGACCCGATTATAAATTATTGTCCGTTGAAGTTTTTCTCCACTTCTCCATGTACTTTCTAACCACTGCATTCAATCAATTCTTAAATCGAAAACCATATTTTTTTGAAATTTTTATCTTTATTTGGCATGTGGATTGTCCATCAATCCACATCGTGAATTGGGACTGCACTAACCCCCGTCATCCCAACAATGGGCACCTGTACATGTCGTTATTTAAGCATCTTAATACGTCATGAGGCTAAGAGGTATGGATTAAGGATTTTGACATTTTGGTTTTCTTAACTGTACTGCATATATTAGAAGCTTTACAAATTTGTTGAATTATTCTAACTCTCGTTACTCTGACATAGCATGGTGGCAATCGGTGGTATGACTTTGACGACAGCCATGTGTCTCCCATCAGCGAGGACAAGATCAAAACTTCGGCTGCCTATGTTTTATTTTACAGGAGAGTCGAAGATATTTAACTTTAGATGATAGCAACTGACTATTGAAGGTTGATTCATCTCTTTATCTGGAAGTCTCGGAAGAATTGCATTAAAGGTAGGATTCTTTTGTCTTGGGCGTCATATAGTTTCTAGTTTGTAAGACTGGAAACATGTAGTATAGAAGGATGCCAAGGACAGTTTAACATAGTACAATACAACAAACTGAAATTAGAAGTTCACTTTAAGAAGGAACGAGTTTTACCCACAAAGCTTTTTGTTGTGGATGAGTTTTACCTTTATTTTTCTTTGAAAAGATAAAGTCTAGCCCGGAAAAAAGTTACAGTGTACTTTTTGGGAATCCCAGGGTAACTAATTGTTGGAATTTCGAAATTTGTACAATGGACAACGATAATGATAACGGCATTTGATTTTTGTGCTTATTTGGTGTTAATATTCTTGTGTGTCGTGTCCCTTGCTTTTCTTTCTCCAGTGTTTTACATATTACACCTTTCTAACTTCAATGCTAGTTGATGATGATCTTGATACAGCGGTGCACTCAAGAATGTGTTGTATTAGTGGTTTGTTATCATGCAGTTGGACTTAAGAACTTCTTGTAGTAGTGATTTATGCAAGATTTTTGCTAGTGGTTTTTGGTATTTATTTCTTCGTTTTTGTTCTTTTGAACAGACTCCATATGGAGGAACCAAGGATAGTACAATCCCAATAATTTGATGAATGATTAGACCGAAAATTTGATGCCTTCTTTAACAGTTATGATAATGGGACATTTCCCTCTATGGATGAATCAAGTTTGTGACTTTTGCGGCACTAGAAATTTTCATTTTACTCTGAAAATCTAAAATTAGTCTGTCTTCTTTTCTTCAGTTCTTTGTGTGACTCTAAAATATTAATTTTAAATGAGTTGGTTCGATCTGGTTTATAGTATTCAATTGTTGCAAGTTGGAGTTTTAATGTACATTTTATGGTGTGCCAAACATTTGATGGAAATATAAATTTGAGTTGCAAATGCAAAGTGTTCGAAGTAAATTAAACTTTTAGATGAAATAATATTAAGAAAATTAAATTATTTTTGGATAATTGACTAAAAAAGTCACTAACTCCCTATAATTTGCCTACATGGCACAAATCATTTTTATAGTTTTAATTTTAACATTTGGGTTATCAGATTGATTATTCTTTGCGCAAATGGTCCTTTTCGTCTTGTTTTGTCCTATTCCGTCCATTTCTTTTGTTGAATGGGCATATCTTTTGCATATGACATGAAAAGACAATCTTGACCTTAAAATTTAAAATTAAAAAATAGAAAAAAGAAAAAAGAAAGGGAAATAAAAATCTTTCTCCCCAAACCCAACCCGTCTAACCTCCATCCACCACAACCCCCTCCCACTTCGTCGTCGTCATCATCATCATCACCTTCCATCAATTTTCATTCTAAGTACAACCAGGGGCAGAGCCAGCCCGTCGAAGAAGGGGATCCCAAAGTTGAATGGGTGGGGGTTTGGGGGCAGCGCTCCTGAATTTTTT
>CAIGRF010354858.1:25170-35923 GCA_903798235.1 Fraxinus ornus | reverse complement strand
TTGATGTGTTTGAAGTAATTGAATTCTAATGAAGTGCACGTCATGAAGAATTCAAGTTTGGAATGCTATTGGAGTCCTATGATAAGTTATGAAAATCAAATTTCAATGATAATTAGGAGTATGACTTGAAGGAAGATTTTTGGATAGGAAAATACACTTTTTTGGAGCATTAACGGATGAATAAATTTTGGGGCAGAATCCTGGGCGCATTGGCGCCGTGGCTAGGGGTGGGCGTGGGTTGGGTTGAAAAATTAGGGTTAGACTATTTATATCACCTGAGTTTTGAAAAATAAAGTTTGGTCCCTGATTTTTGAATTCTAAACTTCAAACCCTTGATTTTTTATAATTTCCCTTATACTTCGAGACTACTTAAAATATGGCAACTGTCTTATTATATCATTGACAAAAATAGCACTCTTCTGGACATAATTTCAGAAACAACATCTATGTACTATAATTCCTCAAAAACAATTTAGAATTACTTTAAAAATGGAGAAATCAAACCTCAAATCCTTAATTTGAGTGTTTAACATCACATAATCACAAGAAAATCAAATAATATATATTTATTTCACAAACCCATTTTAGAATTCCACTTTCTTCAACTCTAGTCTTCAATTAAACATTTCTTTACAATACTCTGATTTAAAACCTCAAATAAACACCTATAACACCTCATTCTTGCTACTTAGAATTCTTTTAAAAATTTCCATAAAACCTAAAAGAATTAATTCCACATTCCCATAATTACCTTTCTAAATTAAATGAAGAATTTAAGAAATGGAGGATCTAATCTTGTTGAATTGGAACCTACCTCTTCCATTTTTTATTTTTGCCTATTTTCCTTCCTTCTTTTTTTTCCCTCTATGGCTTGTTCTCTTCTTTCTGTTTTTCCCAAAGAAATGACAAGAAAATGGATAGATACAACAAGTTAAATGGAAAACTATAGGAAATTTGCAAAGTCAAGTCCCCAATCCTCTTACCATATCATATTTAGTCCTTTCATATCCAATAATATAAAGCAAATCCCTAGATTCCTTTATATACTATTTCTAGCGTTTTAAGTATTAATAATTACAAATTAAGCCCCATGAAATCATTTATTCAATTTAAGTCCTTATTTGGCTGACTTTGACGGTTCTTGACTTTAACTAAATAACTTCTTGATTTTGACTATAAATGAATGAGGTGTAACACCTTTTAGCCAAAGATCCTCTTTAACAGCTTCAGTAGCTGATATATATATTCAGATTATTCGACCCAGCAACATGTTGTAGTTTGGATTATAAGCTCGCATATTAATCGAAGTAAAAATATAAAAAGTAGCTAACTTCATATTATCTCTGTAAATAGCATAATCTGCATCTACAAACCTTTTAATTTTACTCCTTCACTACTATATTTGAAAGATAACACCAATTCACACGATCCCTTTAAGTATCTTAACAATCATTTAAAGCCTTCCAGTGGCTTGGTCCAGGGTTAGATATACAAGTACTCAATACACTAATTGAGTGAGTAACATGAGATATGGTGTAAATCATAGTATACATCACTGACTCTACAGCATTAGAGTAGGCACCCTATCCATATAGCTTAATTCGTTTTCAGTTTTGGAAATTCATTCTTACTTAGATAATTGGATTCCACGCTTGGAACTCACCATAGAAAACTTATTTATTACTTTTAGTATTTAACGAGTTTGGTTCAACTTTAAGATATATATAGACTTCTCTAAAAAGTTTCACCCCAGAATTTCCTTTGCCCTGCCTAAGTCTTTCATATCGAACTCCGGAAACCAGTCAGTTTTTTTTTTTTAGCATAACACTAGTGCTAATTAACAGCATATTATTCACATACAAAAACAGATATGCAATCATATTGTTTTCATTTTTAGATTTATAATAGAGCAATGATCATATTTACCTCTTTTAAAATTTAAGGACAACACAAAGGTATCAAATCTCTTGTACCACTCTTTAGGAGAATTTTTCAAATCATATAATGGCTTCTTTAAGAGGCACACAAAGTTTGATATATCTTTCTCAATAAATCCTAAAGGTTGATTCATATAAATTTTTCATCCAATTCACCATCTAAGCCTATTTTTACATCTAGTTGTTCAGGTTTCCAATGAAAATGAGCAAATAAAGCTAACATTACCCTTATAGTGGAATATGTATTTAATGCAAAAAAAAGTTTCTCTGAATTTAATCTTCAAATGCATACTTTTAGTATTGAGCTTTTTAGTTATTTATATTATAACCACCCATTTAAGCAATCTATATGGTCGCATTTTGTAATTTAAGATGGAATTTTTATAGTAAAGTTATTTGAGAAAATATCTATGCGCATCTGTACAACGTAGTGGAGTTTCTTATTCTGTATTTTTCCATAATCTCTCGCTTCAATAGCTTCCTGTGATGCAAATTCAAAATGAATTTTCATTTTTTTTAACTTTTCACAAAAAAAATGTACTATATCAGGGTATGGGCAGGAAGCAATTTGTTCACAGAAATATCTTTCGAATTAAAATAACCGCAAATGTACAGTTCGTTAACAAGTAATAAAATGGATTTTGAGTCCAAGTATCGTCCCACAAAAATTGATTAATCCAATTTTAATTATTGCGACCTTAACCGAAACAAGAGGAATATGATATATTTGTTTTGAGAAAATTATGAATAAATTAATCTACTTATGAAATAAACCTTTTTACGGCATGCAACTGAACGCCGTAAAACTAATTTACGACGTTCTATAGACGGCGTACTTTGCATGCAATAAAAGGTAAACCACTTTTTACGGCATGACTTTATACGGCATGCGGCTGCATGCAATAAAAAGTACATTTTGTTGTAGTGAATTATGAGTAAATTAATTAAACTAAATACAAATTATTCTAAATGCTGATTAATGTGTTCAATAAATAACAAACGTGCTAGGATCCCGAATTCCCATGTAATAATCAGTGTTAACCCTAGTTTTACACATCAACACGATTGAATTTTGACAAATCAATGTTCATATTTTATTTAACAATCTCTTTCGAGTAATGTTAAACCTACTTTATATATGATCCAACTATATTTCTATAGATGCGAACATATAAAAATGCATGAATTTTTATGAACACATAAACATTCACATAGAGTATAGCGGTATATTTATTTTCCCTATTGGACCCCATGACAATTTATATATGTCGAACCTATTTTCCTTCTTTCGAATGAATAAAATAGGCTACCAAATTCACAAAACTACCGGGCATAATAATTGTGGATAAAAGAAAATCATATAAATCATTCAATATTCAAAAACGTGTTTTTAATGTCAAACAGAAAACAAAAGTTATAATGAAGATCAACATTACCCGATTATTTTTTAATTGAATCTTCATGTTCTTGGAGTTGATCTTCACGTTCTTGCCTCCTTTTTCCAGCAAAAGCTCTTAAAAATATGTTATAATGCGTCTCCATGGCTCTAGGGTTTTAAAAGATGCCCCAAAATTTGTTTTCATAAGAGTTTTATTGAAATAAGGAAACCATATTTTTTTCCTACGAAATTGTATTATGCGACTGCATATTACTTTTAAATTCTCCCTGAAATTCTCTGAAACACTACATGTGACCGCATGTAAGATAAACTATGCGACTACATAGTTCAAGCAAACTTTCATTCTTTTCATTTTGGTCTTCGAACTCCGTTTTCTCGTTTCTTGATCTCTTTTCTCTCTTTTTCTTCTTCCAACACTTCATTCCTTTACTCTATTGGTTTTGAACTCCTTCACATCTTTGTTTCTTCTCCTGGGGTCAACTTTCGACTATTTATACTTTGGTCCCTGAACTTTAGTTTTCTTTCATTTTAGTCTTTTTTTTTCACTCATTTTTCCTAAATTCCACCATGTACATCAATGTTACCCTACAAAACACAATTTATATAGAATCAAACCATATTTCGATATAGTGTCCAATAATTGTCTATATTTTGTGGTTTAAATAAGTGTATGAAACGCACTTATCAAATTCCTCAAGTTTGAACAATTGTTTGTCATCAAACAAATTGTAACTTAACTCCAAACAAAATATGGTTTGACCACTTGTCGTGTCTCAAGATTGAATTTAGCTATCAACACAATGAATAGTTTCAACATTACAAAATCAAATCAACCTCTACCAATTACATGCAAAACATGATGTGTGTGGGGTGTAAACTCATGTAAACATATTAAACTCGTGATTGGTTCAATTCCCAACCCATAGTATTCAAATATTTCATTGCTTCTCTCGAGAAATACACATCTCCCAAACTTATTTAATTTTACTCATTGCTCTCTCTTAGTTTGGATGTATATTACTATTACAAGTTCACATGTCAATAAGTCGAGATTCTCCTATATTTTTTTACTGCATCAACCTTTAAGATTAAACTAAGATACTTGCCTCATATCAAAGGTATAGTTCTATCAACCAAATGTCTTGGGGCTTAATCAATGTAATTTTGCTTTTTTTCTTTTTTTCTATACTATTATTTTTTTTTAAACATCTTCTCATTGCTTTCTAGATAACTCATATAGAGAGCTTTAGGTCGATGACTCCCAAGTCAAATGATCATAGGGCACCAGGTTTTAAACCCTTACAGCCTTATTCACTCGAGTTATACAAGCTCGAAAAGATGATTTTATTCACACAAAGACTCATGTTATGCCCCTTTTCTTTTAGACATTCAGCATGTAAAACCAAACCCCTAACTTAAGACTTTCACATCTTCTTTGTCTCATTGGTATAGACAATCCACACAAGATAAAGTTCGCGCACGGAATCCCTACTCATTTCAATGTTCCCTTGTAACAGATCAATCACCTCCAAACTACTCTATAAATGGATTATGGATTAATACAATAGAGGTTTTTTCGGGTTTAACTTAGTATTTTCAACTCTTCTCTAATTAATGAGCCAAATCACTCACTTAATATGTAAAACATGAATGTCGTACACAATGAATGTCAAATTTCACGTAAATAATTATTGACTAATCTAATTATGCAATATTTCCACCATTCATAGCGATACTTATTCCAATATTCAACATCATCGTCGGTAAGGTCATCAAACCCACACAAGTACACAACAATAAGCAAATACTAATAATTAAAAACTACTAAATTTTTTTCAACACATGACCAATCACACAAAAAGCGATAAATTTCACAAAAATATTAATGAATAGCCATGGATGTCATGAAAATTCTTCTATTCTTCTGCCACCCCCAAACTTATACAACACATTGTCCTCAATGTGTAGCAACTTTATTGAAATGTAGAAGTTTAGGACAAAAACAAAATTAGGTACCAAAATAAAGGTAATGCGTACTCCCCTGATCAATATAGATGTGAAGTGATGGAGAAAAAGTAGTGTGGATCATGCGTAGACTTTTTGTGACCTGTAAAGACGATGAATGACTCAATATTATTAAAAACTGTCAAAAACACAAAAAATTCATAATCTAATGCATAAAACGGAATAAATAAAATGGAAGAAACGTTGGGTTACCTCCTAACAAGAGTTTTTTTTATAGTCTATAACTCGACTTTATAGCGGTTGATTCATGGTGGTTCAAGTCAAAAAAAAAATTCACCATTGTACTCCTTGCATCCTTTTTTAACTCCAAACTTTGAATTTTTCATTCTCATTTCCATCAAGAATTCCTCCAAATTTCGGTTTTCTCTTCTAGCAATTTAGTTGAATGGATAGTTCATCTTCATCAACATAATTATACTTGTCGAGGGCTGATGGTTGTTATGATGGATTATATAATTTAAAAACTTCTTGTTCCTCATCTACCCTCAAGATTAGCTCATATTTCTCCATATCAATCAAAGTTTGACATGTTGCTAAGAATGGTCTCCCCAATATTATTGGAATATCTATGTCTTCATCTTTGTCTAGAATAATGAAGTATGTCGAAAAAATTAATTTGCCAGATTTGATTAGTATATCATCAACTTTGCCTCTTCATATGTGATGCTTCTATCGGCCAGCTACAGTAACATCATTGTTTCTTTTGCTTCTCCCAATTCTAATTTTTTGTATATAGATAAAAGCATTAAGTTAATACTTGCACTTGTATCACATAAAGTATTAAAAGTACCAGTTTCTCCAATTGAAATAGGTAAAGTAAAACTCTCGGGATCCTTGAGCTTGGGATGCTGTTTCTTTTGTAATCTTGTTCTACTCACCTCTGTCAGTGCCACAATTTCAAATTCTAGAAGCTTTTCTTCTTTGATATCATGTCCTTCAAAAATCTTTCATAGCTTGGAATCTTTTGTATTGCGTCTATGAACGAAATATTGATGTGGAGTTTCTTTAGCACATCCAAAAACTTCTCAAACTGCTATCTAGCTTGTGTCTCTTCAACCTTTATGGGGATGTAGTATGAGCCTGTAAAGATTGATAGGAGCGATTGCTTTAACTCGTGTTGTATCTGAACTCTCTTGAGTAGATGCCTCTATCGTCTGTTCAGTCTATTCCAATTGCTCCTCATCTAAAGAAGGTACTATTTCGTTAGTCGCAACTAGCCACTTGATATGTATTTTCGATAATTGTACTCCACTCCAGTGGTGATTTCTTTCACAAATGGATTATTAATTATTTCATTTCCCAAAATACTTATGGCCATTACCTGCTCTTTGGGATTAGTCTCAGTATTGCTTGGCAGGGTACCTAGTACTCTGTTAGTCATAGAAAGTGTCATCTGCCCAACTTGAGTCTCCAGATTTTTAATAGCAACACTCTGATCTCAGAGAGTTATTTCGGTCTTCCTCATGAACTGATTATTAGCCTCCATGTATTAATTTGTTTTTTCCATAAATTTTCCGAACATCTCTTCCAATTGAAATTTTTTCTCCTGCTGTTGAAACTGATCCTACGGCCTATTCTGATTAGCCCAAGAGAAATTTGGGTATTTTCTCCAACTTAGGTTGTAAATATCTGAATGTGGTTTATTCTGTTGATGTTGTCCCCATTGTACAAAATCTACTTGTTCCATACCTTGTGCCAGAATAGGACAATCTACTGTATTATGATCTATCCTACACTTTTCACAACATGGCTTCTTAGCTTCTACTGCATTGGTTGTCTATGATATGTTCTCCACCTTATGAAATAATGAATCTATTTTTGAAGATAAAGCTGAGTAAGCATCCACCTCATATACATCCGGTGCTTTCTTTTGAACAACTCACTCAGAAGTCCACATGGTTGAAGTTGTAGCCAATGTCTCGAATAATTTCAAAACTTCATCAATTGTCTTTGTAGATAAGGAGTCGTTAGACGAAGAATCCCGCATAAAAATATTAGACCGAAGCCCTTTACTAATATCATGATGAGGACACTTTCGAAGCATGTTCTTGAAACTGTTCCAAGCTTCATCAAAAGATTTTGATTCACTTTGATGGAAGACAGATACGTCATGCTTCAACTTTGCTATCCAGGTCGGTGGGAAGAATCTTGTGCAGGATTTTTGGGCTAGATCATTCCACGTACTGATATTGGTGATGGGTTAAGAATCTAACCACTCAAGTGCTTTATCGCGCAAAGTATGGAAACAACCTCAGTCTAATACCATCGTCTGAAATACCCTGATATCGAAAATGATAACACATCTCCAGAATCGAAAGACATATGTATGTAGATTTTCTTTAGCTCACCATAAAATTGATGTCCATTCTAGAATAGATGTATAACGCTAGTCTTTATTTGGAAATTAGGCTACCTAAATGGAGGGTAGATAATGATGGATTGACTCTGAATGATCTGTAGTGTCATTAAATCCGCAACAAGCATATTTTCCTCATCAACAACTTTCTCTTCATTGACCTGAACTACTTGATTGTTTTGCAGGTTAGCCTTTTGTACTTGCTGTTTTGGTCTTTTTGTTGTGTTGCTCTTGTTTTCCTTTGCCTACGATGAAATGCGTGTTCGATTTCTGGATCAACTGGAAGCAATTCATTGTATAGTGACCTTCGCATACAAGAGTTAAAATAAAGACAATAATAGCACCTAGATAACTAGAGTGAAATGAAATAAAAAAATGTTCGAATTAGTATCGAGGTAAATAAAATCAAACTAAGCTCAACCCCCGACAGTGGTGCCAAAAACTTGTTCATGGAAATATATTTCGAATTAAAATCACCACAAGTGTACGGTTCATTAACAAGTAATAAAATGAATTTCAAGTCCAAGTATCATCCCACAGAGATTGATTAGTTCAATTTTAATTATTGCGACCTTAACCGAAATCGATGAAATGCGTGTTCGATTTCTAGATCAACTGGAAGCAATTCATTGTATAGTGACCTTCGCATACAAGAGTTAAAATAAAGACAATAATAGCACCTAGATAACTAGAGTGAAATGAAATAAAAAAATGTTCGAATTAGTATCGAGGAAAATAAAATCAAACTAAGCTCAACCCCCGACAGTGGTGCCAAAAACTTGTTCATGGAAATATATTTCGAATTAAAATCATCACAAGTGTACGGTTCATTAACAAGTAATAAAATGAATTTTAAGTCCAAGTATCGTCCCACAGAGATTGATTAGTTCAATTTTAATTATTGCGACATTAACCGAAACAAGAGTAATATGATGTATTTGTTTGTGACAAAATTATGAATAAATTAATCTACTTATGCAATTATGAGTAAATTAACTAAACTAAATGCAAATTATTCTAAATGAAGATTAATGTGTTCAATAAATAGCAAACGTACTAGGATCCCGAATTTCTATTCAATAATCAGTGTTAACCCTAGTTTACACATTACCAACACGATTGAATTTTAATGAATCAATATTCATATTTTAATTAACAATCTCTCTCCAATATTGTTAAACCTACTTTAATATATGATCCAACTATATTTCTATGATGGATACGAACATATAAAAGTGCATGAATTTTTATGAACACTTAAAGATTCACATAGAGTATAGTGATATATTTATTTTCATAAGAGTTATATTAAAATAGGGAAACCAGATTTTTTCTCTTAAATTGTACTAAGCGACTGCATAGTACATTTCCATGCGACCGCATAGTTCATTTAAATTCTTCATGAAATTCTCTGAAGCACTACATGTGACCACTGTAAGATGAACTATGTGACTGCATAGTTCAAGCAAACTTCCGTTCTTTGCAATTTGGTCACCGAACTCCATTTTCTCGTTTCTTGATCTCTTTTCTCACTTTTTCTTCTTTCAACACTTCATTCCTTTGCTCTATTGGTTTGTGACTACTTCGCATCTTTGTTTCTTCTCCAGGGTCATCTTTCGACTACTTTCAATTAGGTCCCTGAACTTTGGTTTTCTTCCATTTTAGTCATTTTTCACTCAGTTTTCCTACATTCCACCATGTACATCAATGCTATCCTACAAAATACAATTTATATAGAATTAAGCCATATTTCGATATAGTGACCAATAATTGTTCATATTTGGTGGCTTAAATAAGTGTGTAAAATGCATTATCACAATTCGCATCATACATTCGAAGGTTAGGAAGAAAAAACGAAAAAGAAAAGATGACTGCATTACTGAATTGTTTTTATATTTTTATAATTATACAATTTGGAATTCTTTTAAGCTTTTGAAGTTATTATTAATTGATTGTTGAGGCTTAAGGTTGTATCTTAAAAGATCAACATTATCACGTGTTAAGCGGAGCCTAATTATTTCATGTGTGGATCCAGTATGTGAAATGACCATTGTCGTGAAGTTGTCGTGGGGTTGGAAGGAGAGCATGAAGCCCCTCTCAAGGGGTACGAGGAGCAGAGATTACAGACCATAGTTTCATTGAAGATAATTAAAAAATTTACACTTGTAATTTCGATTTTATCCTAATTTGTCTTATAAATTGGGAGTCACTCATTAGAGTTTTGTATTACTATCAAAAAGATAGAGGGGTTAAAGAAAATATGGTATGCAACTTTCTCTTATAAACTTGTTTTCAACATAGAAGAGGACGGAGTCTTATATTAAAACGAATCTCTATAAATTTTTTGTGTTCTTGTGTGTATATTTTTCTTTTTCCTATTTAATTGCTCCAAGAATATGACATCTCAATAAATTGAATACAATTATCAATCAGTTAGTCTCGGTTGTATTAAATTTGATGATAAGGCATGAGCACTAATCCTATTGGCATCACTACAAATAGCATGGTAACTCCATTGGCAATGTGAAACTAAGATTAGTAAAGTTCAAGACACTATTCTTATTGAAGAATTTTGTAGAAGACATTGTGAAGGCAATATCAAATTATATCATACATGTTGAGACTAGGGTAGTGGTTTTGATAAAAAGAAAATAATAATAATAAAAATATGTTGGAATTTATGAATCAAATAGTGGAACTTACCGGAATTATAATATGCTAACCCTGGGGCGGAACTAGATTAATTTTGAGTGGGGGCGGAGCCAGCTCGTCGAAGTAGAGGGGTTCAAAGTTGAAGGGGTGGGGGCCTACGGGGGTTGCTGCCCCCGAAATATTTTTTTTTTTGAAGTTGTTGAATAGTTTAGATTTAGTTGCATTTTTCCAACTAGTACATGCTATATAGGTCATGAACGAAGCCTCTCGCTCTGCATCAAACCCACAAATATATTTACTTTGACCATGCAACAGTTTTTGTAATCACAGGTGGTTAAAATGAGATTTACATAACATACCAATTTTTCAGCAATATTAGCCACC
>CAIGRF010354699.1:57268-77071 GCA_903798235.1 Fraxinus ornus | reverse complement strand
TTCTCAAATCGGTTTAAACGATTTTGTTTGAAAATTTGTCAAAAATCGGTAAAATCGGACCGCTTACACCCCTAATTGTCGTCATATATTATATAAAAAAATTTGGAGCCGTTTTCTGCTGCATACAATCTACGAGGCATGAACTCATGATTGTAATATCGTTCATTAAAAAACCTAGAAGCAATGAATAGACGAAGGTCCACATTGATGATCAACTATAAATATCATGCATGCTTTGATCCTTTTTGTTTGTTTTGTCATTTTGTAAATAGGGATTAAATTAGTCAACAAAGTCGATACACTTGGTTTATGTTTATAACCATTTAAAGCTATTTTTTGCCTACACATTTCGACATTCATTACTTATTTCGATCAACTTATAATCTAAAATCGTTTATAAATATTTTTCGAACATGTAGTAACGACAAGAAGGCAATGATATGGAAGTAATAATTCTTTAGAAGGGTAAATTAGTAATACAACTACAAAGGGAATAAGACGAATTCCCAATTATTAAAGCTATTGACAAGGGTCCCATGACTTTCCATTTCATGCTTTACTTCAGACAAAACAACAATAATTTAAGAGGGACTTTGTTAATCCTTTGCTAAGAAACCATAGATTATTGGAAGGTAGTGCCTCGTACAAAAGTGTTCGTGCAAATTTCGATTCATTCTTTCGAAATAATATTGATATCGACAGTCTATTTTAACGTGACTTGGAGTAGTTGAAAGGCTGGTTTACAAAAGTGTTCGTGCAAATTTCGATTCATTCTTTCGAAATAATATTGATATCGACAGTCTATTATAACGTGACTTGTAGTAGTTGAAAGGCTGGTCACCAAATTATTAAAAGTAATAATAGATGCCTGCAAAAGATTTCTTTTATTTTTAAATTTCCTTCATTAATTAATTACATACATAATATTTTGTACCCAGAAACACAAATCTTTCAACTGTTCATCTACTGATAAAGGACTTGATTAGACAAATCAGTTCATTTATTCGAGTTTGTGAGTTTGAAGACTTGTTGAGAATCTGAAATGCATGCCCAACACCTTTATGCACCACATGCTCCACTTTCTTACCTGCACTAGCCATGGCTGCACAAAATTCCAAGTTCCTATCTTTCAATATGTCCATTTCTGATATGCATACCATAGTAGGCACATGAGGCAAGTCCTCCAATTTTGCAGCCCCTTTTGCCACAGGATTGCACCACGGATGATCGCGACTCGCTCCGGCTGGCAACGACAACTGCCAGTAAGTGTCTGAAGCCGCCAGTGTGAGAGCGGAGAGTGGTGGTTGCACCATATACTTCTCTGACTGAGTCCTCGACTCTCCACCAAAAAAGGGTTGTATTAGGATTAGTCCCTTAAGGTCTAATGGCCTCCAATTGGCCAATCCAGATAGTCTTATGGCCACAGTATAGGCTATATTGGCACCAGCGCTGTCTCCAACTAGGAAAATGCTCGAAAAGTTGCATTTACTCGTCAAGAATTCGTTATCTCGACTCAAGGCTTGCTGCCTTAGCCAAACAAGAGCCTTGACTCCATCGTCATAGGCTGCCGGAAGAGGGTTTTCTGGGGCCAAACGGTAGTTAACTGACAAGATCACACAATTGGCTTTCGCACATAATTTTGCTAGGAACTCGTGGTAGCAACTCCACGAGGCGGAACCAACACAAAATCCACCGCCATGAAAGTATACCATCAAAGGGAGCTTCTCGTGACAATTTGGAATGTATAAACGTGCCCAAATATTTGTGTACTTGTCAATGATCAAATCTCTAGACGTAACCCTAAGCTCAGGAGGCAACGAGCATGTGACACTTGGCACGATATCCGGTCGTTCCACTTGACCATCTTTGTAAATCTTAATGAGCCCATCAATATCTTCAATCACAACTCTACGTTGGGATTCTTTGGCAGTCATTTGAAGGCTCAAACTTGGATCTAGTGTCATGGCGGCCATTCTTCCTTCTTTCTCAAGATAAGGAGAATGAAATTGGAAATAAAATAGCTTGGGACTTTCTCTCTCTGTTACAAAATGATGGCTCCATGCCTCCATTGCATTGACTTATATAGGAAGTAAAAAGATAAGATTGGACGTGGGACATCAATGTGAAGAATTAATTTCCCATCTCTTTTCATTTCCAAGTGGGCAATTGGAAAAATTGACGTCTCTACTATTAGTGATTTATAGGAATAGTTGACCCGTAGAAGATTTTAAATCTCAACGGAAATAATAGAATGATTCACTACGTTTATATTCTTTAAATTGACAACGTAAAAGGTAGTATTGAAGTCTACTCATTTGTCAATAGGACTACCACATCAACTTTATCCTTACTCTAATTAACCAATATAAATGTTATGCCCAAATTGTAATAAATGTTTTAAGTTCGGCAACCAATTTGAAATAAATTTAAAATTCAATGACCAACTTGAAATAAATAAAGTTTAAATATCCACTATATAAGCTTATATGTGGACATAAAAAAAGGCAAGTATCTACTTAGCTTTCGAAAAATTGAGTCCAAACTTTTTGTGGAGTGGGGGTTTTCCTTGGTTTTAGGACATCCATGGAACATGCATATGTTTATCAATCAACATATTTTTCATTGCTCACGACAATTTATAATTGTATGGATCAAAGGCTTAGTATGATTTTTTAAATGTTGAACCATGTTAATTGTGTGTACATATGTGGTTGATGTGGTGTTTGTGTGTGTGATTGAAAATCCATTTATTTTAGAATGACAATTCTTTTGAGTTTTGAGTAATTATACGAAAAAAATTGTCTCAAAGAAACAAGCTTCTTAGAATTAAATTTGAACGGACTAGATAACTAGCTGATTCTAGTCTAATTAGGTTCGATCGTGCCAACCCCTAACCTTTCTGTTAGGTGGTTCTAACCATTAAAAAACACTTCGATCTCCAATAGCATATGGTCAATACATGCAAATTAGATTTTAAAGGTATAAAATGACGAGGAGAATCAAAAGAAATAAAGAAGACTAGAGATATTGTTTAAAGAATAAAATCTTTCAAGTACATGCAAATGGGCAAATGTCATTATTCTTTTTGACCAAAAATTGTTTCCAAAAGTAAGATAAGAATTCAAGACCAATGGAATGGAATTCAGCTCATGCCTTAGAAGATGCATCAAAAGCCTGGTATCTCTCCAACCAGCTGTCCTTCTGGGTATTCGAATTTTTATATAAAGTTCAGGTTAGGCAAGCAATTTACCTAATTAAACTGACAATTCGAAGGCACGACGAAGAAAGTTGTTTGACACTCAAAACATGGAATGATCTGTCCAGAAGTCCACTAAATGTGCCATCATTTTCCCAAGCAAATGCCTCCAACCATAGCCCCGGTCGTTGACTTCAATTATGATTCATTTTTTTTTTTTCTTAACACAAATTGATGTAATTTTTATCAGATTCTCCTTGCATTTACACTAAATTGAAACCACTACTTTTTCAGTGGCCCAACTCACTAACACACATTATTTTACAAATTAAGACGTGTTTAAATTCACGCTTTTAAATTTGGCCCATCGACATGTATTTTCCAAATCATGCTATATATACAATGATGGTTGACAAGGTTTGTTGACAATCATGATTTGACATCATCACATTCATCCATTTCAAAAAATTTCAAAAACTGTTTTCTAAATCAAATGTCTACGTTCTTTAATTTCTAGTGGTTATTTAGGTTCGATAAAACAAGAATCTTTAGATTGTATAACTTGTCAACTTGGAAAACATATTCTATATCATGAAAGGTGTGAGTGGGGAATTGGTCGTGGGGGATCGGCGCACATGACTAATGTTCAATGACAATATTAATGTTAATCGCTTGCGGTACTACCTGTAGGACTCGATGGGGTTCCAAATAATAATTATTCACAGCATTTTGATTGGCTACACAATACACCAAGTAAGCTCACGACGACAATGTTAAGTTCAAAAAAAAAATGAAAGAAAATATGATACATAATGAAAAAAACTTTTTATTTTAAAGTAATTCATGTGTATATTATCAGCATGCATCATATGCATGAGGTTTGCTTACCGAGCGTTAACTCATCCCACGTTATCTCTCCCAAATTTCAGATGATGAAAGCAAGATGATTCGAGATGATGATTTGTTGTGATTTGCTCAGTACTAATTTATTTAAATGTTGAATTCGTTTTTTTGTAAAGTTAACATTCGATTTAATAGTTATATATTTTATTAAACACAAATTATTTTAAAATAATAAGTCATTGATATTTATTATGTCAAAGAAAAATTTAATCATTTAACATTTATGAGCTAAATGATAATATCTCCAAATCTAGGTAACTAAATTTGGGGATGTTACACATGACTGCTCTTTTTACTCGCCATACTATTGTTGGTATTTCTTTCCTGCTCATTTATGTTGATAAGCAATTATTATTGGTAACAATCTCTCTGGTATTGATGAGATCAAGCACTTTTTGAGTCGGCATTTCGAAATTAAGGATCTTGGTTCTCTCAGTTACTTTCTAGGATTAGAGGTGTCTCATTCCTATGATGGCTATTTTCTAACTCAGGCCAAGAGTGGTTCCAATTCACTCTCATGTGTTGGTCTTACTGATTGCAAAACTACTGATTTACGATGCACCGACACGGACACGTGTGTTTGACACGATACGTGTCGAATACGCTGACACGCGATTTTTTTAAAAAGTACAGACACGATACGTCGTCGACACGTTAATTAAATTCTTAGAAATTCTTCATTTATATAGTATAAATTTAGTTTTATACTTGTTATTAATTTTTCTTGTAAAAATATTTTAAACATGAGTACATATTTGTTACTTGCTAATAACTTTGAATTAACAATATATAATATTTCTAATATTAATAACTTTGAATTAACAATAGATAATATTTCTAATATAAAAAGAAAAATGATTACTGTAGAGTGTTCGAGAAGTGTCGGTATCGACTTGCGTCCGACACGTGTGAGACACGAACACGCTATCCTAATTGAAGTGTCTGTGCTATAGAGCTACCGATAGTCCCCTTGAGTCTAACCTCAAGTTTCGTGCTACTGATGGGGAGCCCCTTCCAGATGCTACCCTTTACCGACGACTTGTTGAGAGCCTTATTTATCTTACTATTACATGCCCAAATCTTGCTTATGTTGTCCATCTTGTTATCCAGTTTATGACTGCTCCTTACTATGTTCATTATGCAACAGTTCTTCAAATTCTACATTATGTGAAAGGGTACCTTGTTCCATGGGCTTCATTTTATTTCCCACTCCTCACTAACGTTACAAGCTTATTCCGATGTTGATTGGACAGGTGATCCTATTGATCGACGGTCTATCACCGGGTTCCTTTTTTTTGTTGGGTGATTCCTTTATTTCTTGGCAGATCAAGAAAAAAACAGCTTGTTCCAGCATTGAGGCTGAGTATCGGGCACTTGCTACTTCTGCAGGATATGGATATTTCTCTACAATCTAGTATCTCTATCTATTGTGACAATCATAGTGCCATTCAGATTGCTCACAATGATGTCTACCATAAGCACACCAAGCACATCGAGATTGATTGTCATTTTGTGCATCATCATTTGCGGGAGGGCACTCACTCTCCATCTATGCTCAGTTCCTTCGGCTAATTAGTTGACAGATATTTTCACAAAGATGCATCCTCCTGGCATGTTCAAATCCTGTGTTTCCAAACTCAATCTGGTGTCCACTTCACCACCTTGAGTTTGAGGGAGGAGGTTGATTGATCCTTGACTTATTCTGTATAATCTTCATTTACACTGATTGATTGTAATTAAAAAAGTAATTGGTTCTTTAATTATTGTATTACCTATTTTAATCAGCCTCTCTCTACTATATGTAAAGGCTGCTTATGTTATCTTTTCTCTAGTCTTCTTTATTTATTTATTAGAAGCTTGAAACTTTGATATTTTCAAGCTCTAGTTAATTANCCTTGACTTATTCTGTATACTCTTCATTTACACTGATTGATTGTAATTAAAAAAGTAATTGGTTCTTTAATTATTGTATTACCTATTTTAATCAGCCTCTCTCTACTATATGTAAAGGCTGCTTATGTTATCTTTTCTCTAGTCTTCTTTATTTATTTATTAGAAGCTTGAAACTTTGATATTTTCAAGCTCTAGTTAATTACGGTATATACCAAGAAAGTAAATGTTAATGTGTTGAAACAAATTCGAAAAATTGATATTTTCAACTCTATTTTCTTGCTACCTAGAAAGCAAACAAAAATATGATATTTCATACATTAACCTCAACATAACAATTGGCAAAATTTTATACACCTTTTTCTTCATTGCACGTCAGTATGTAGCAAGTAGGATTGTACAACTCGAATATGAATCAGCTTTTTTTCCCAAAGAAGCACCTTTCTTTATTGCAAGGGAATAGAGTTGTTCTGCATGTACAGGTGGGTGTTTTGCCCACAACTCACATAGAGGTGAGTCCCACGCGAGACCCATGTCAGTAAAAAAATAAAAAAATTACTTCACCCTGTACATGCAGAACAACTCAAGGGAATAAAGCATGAAATATCTGAAATCTGGAAATTTAAGGGATTGTACAACTCGACTATGAATCTACTGCAGACCAAAACACAAGGATAATACTACTGAATTTTATCGAATCAAGTCATATGGCAGGCATATGCTATTATGTCATTTCACTCGTTTCAGTCTTAAAATTTTTATTTAACTTTGATTCTTCTGAATCAAATCCTGTTGCTGTGTTGAAGAGGTAAATTGAATAAGTAAAATAAAAACATGTATATATGTGGACAAGTACCACATCGTCTCGTCCCCTATCCTACCGCTGCATAGTTTGTTGCACAGATGGAGGCAATGCAGCTGCTTCTCGTTTCTGCCTCTCCATATTCCCATGCCACCCTAAATTTATTTTTAGTTAGAAAAGAAAATAAGAAAGAGTTCAAGAAGTTGGACAATTTGTGTGTGTAGAGAAGAGAAAAAGAGGTACCTATAGACATGTCAAAACCCTGGTTCTTGAGCTCCCTATACTCTTGGCACAAGGCACAAGTCTCACAACAGCAATGAACACAGCAATCAGTGCAGGGGCTCTCGTCCAAAAAATACTGTCCCCTCAATTTGGATCTATAGAAGCAAGAATACAGACACGAGCAACCTGTTAGGCACAACATCATCGAGTACAATACTCCGCTTACTCCGCAAGCTGCACGTCAAATACAAACACAATTATTATCAAGAAATATGCAGTATAGGTACAGCCAATTATTTCTTGTGTTGAATGAGGCTAACATGTTGATCCTCTGTCCACAATTTCTGCAATCCGACCAAATGTTACACATGGACACCAGCATGTTAAGCAACCTAGTTTTAAAAAAAAAAAACAAACAAAAAGTCAAAAATGTACCAAGAACTATTTTTGTATTCTTTACTCGAACATAATTGTGAAACAAAAATCCTTGATTACGATACCATTTAGTACATGTACAAAGTAAACAACTTACAACTGCTAAGATCATGACAGCAATGACACAAACCGGTGGACCACAGCCCTGGAGTCTTTTTCGAAACGCGCTTATCGGCAACATTTATCGAGACTGGGACTCCAGTGACTGGCGTTTGCTGTTGATCAAAATGAGAAGACATTGCCTCTGGCTCCGGCGGCGCTGATGGTGCCGCTGACATTTTCATCTTGAATAGGGGTTGAATGAAAGAAGGAAGTTGGAATTTATTTTTAAAAGCAACGGTTCATCAAATGTGGGGTTTGACGGTTTGACAACGGTTGGCAGCGGTTCCTTGCCAAGTGCCAACTCTATATAAATTCTAGACGGGTGTACTATATTTTGTCCACTCCCGGTTTTCGAATCTCATCTTTTAGTTTCATGATGGTGTTCAAGTGTATCAGTCCACACGAGTTGTCGTTACTTCATTATCAAAGTTTCTGCCTCGTCCAACGTTCATATTCATCAAGCATGGTGACGTGCGTGTCTAAGTCCGCATTGATTATTAGCTTTTCACTTCGTCCCGAAGAAGTTGTGGTTATCATTTTCCTTTACGATATATGTCCAATTTCGATATGTTGATTCCCGAAAAAGTAACACTCTACATTAAATAATTGGACTCACTATCCAAATATAAATAACTAACGGAAATTTTCACGTAAAACCCAATATGGAAAGATAATTTTAAAAACACAAACAATTTTTTTTTAATTCTTGAAATATTATATCTTGTAACATAAAATTACTAAATAACACAATTAACATAAAGTTACAAATTTGGAGAATGACACGGGCACACAAAGGCTCGAAGAGGAGAAGTTGGACTGGAGAGATTTTGCACAAAGCAGGGAAGCTTTAGCACTAAGCAAGAAACCGGTTATTGCCTCTTTCTAAAAGCACTAAGCAAGAATGACTTTGTGGTGTTGGATTAAGTTTTCGGAAGGCCTAAAGAAAAGGGGAACATTGATTTAATTTTAACTTCTTCTTCTTCAATTCTTCAATTTTCTATTATTAGTTTTCTTGATTCTTACTAATTACTTTGTTTTTGTTCAAACATAGGTGGAATCAAGTTCAAAATCATTTTTTATTATGTTGAAATTTCTATTTCCAATCACTTCATATTACTAAATAATGAAAATTCACGTTTGGCAATCTATAGTCATATGTTAATTTTTATTTTGAAATGTAAAGCAATATATCGAAAGACGTTGAGTTACTATAATATAACTTGTAATGTCTTAATATTTTTAAATATACTATTGTTACGTGCACAATAGAATGCTTATTTTCATATCATATTATATATTTTATAGCAATTATGGCATGTCTAAAGGAGTAACATTACGTAATTTATGAAAGATGGAATGTTGTGAATCACTATATGTCCTTATGCGAATCTTGAATAATTAATGGTTGCATATATAACATTTTGTTATATTCATCAATCATATTTTGTTACGATGTTATGTCAAATTAATGATACATATGGTAGATTTCCTACTGTAATTTTTTGTCACGTTTTGTGAAATTGTATTGTATACTAAAATGTTACATTTGGTACTTCAACACCTTATAATATATACTATATTTTGTCATGTCAATCATGATATTCTAAAACTCATATCGGGTTTTATATTTGACTCAAAAATACTATAATCTTTGAATTGTAGAGAGAAGACACTTGATTTAATACTCAAAATTTGGAGTAAAAGGGATTAAGATACAAAGATAAGATTTCTTTGGAATGTTTTGAAATTTTTTGGGTTATCATAGTTTTGATTTGATTTATAACGGATGAGGTACTATGATTTGAGGAATTTTGGATGGTTCCACGTTAATTTGGGGATTTTTGATGATAAATTTAGTGTATTTGATTTAGCGTGTTTGGAGGAGCGATATAAGTCAGTTAACTAATTAATTGTAAGAGTGAATTTATGATATTTCATTTTTACTTTCTAAATTACAGTGTTTATCCCTCTTCTATTAAAAGAGGCAATCATTCGTTTACTGTTCATTTAGGACGTATTTTCGTTTTCCATTTTGTCCCTCAACCGTAGAAAAATTTCCCTTAACCACAATTTCCCTTACCCACAATTTTTGACTGAAAAAGACAAACAAATTGTTGACCGAAAAAGATAAACAAAAAAAATAAGAAAAAAAAAATTACTCTCTGCACAAAGAGGACATCTCCCTGTGCGCGCCAGGAAGAAGGAAACTTCCCTGCAAAAAATATTTGACAACTTCTTTATTTAAAAATAAAAAAAAATAAAATCTACATACCAACTTATTTACACTGTATGTATTGTGTTGTAAATAATTAATATATAAAAAAATTTATTAAGATCGTGATTTGAGTAGATAGAAACTAGATTAATGTTATGAATAAATAAAAAAATAAATGTTGATAAATTGAATTTTGGAATTTTTTTTTTTAATTGGAAGTTGGAAGATTCAAAAAAAAAAAATTGAAATTCTCCGTACGCAATTTCCTCTCCGTGGTCAAGGGCGTTGCACCCGAACCCCCACGAGAGGCGCTGCCCCCTCGACCTGACCGAGTAGATCGATCCCCGCCGGAACATTGCATTTAATGGGATAATTTAAATTGTCCAAATCTAAAATTATAGATATAATTCACGATAATTTAACATATTTAACACACCAACATTACCTTCAAAATAACACAACCCATGCATTGCACGGACACAAAACTGGTATGATAAAAAATGTGAAAATGTAAATTTTGAATTAGTAAATAAAATGGGGTTAGGGGTGAGACGTGTAATTTCCACAATAAACTAACACAAAGGTCAATTAAATTGTAACATGTAATAATGAATTTCATCACTCCAAAAGTACTAAAAAAATTCTCAAATTTCTCGGTCAAAATTAAAAGTTGGGTGAAACCACTCAAGTCATTGTGATCTTTATGATACCACACAGTAGAAAAATTGAAAGATGTCGATAATTTGTCACCCACCAGCCAAGAATTAGAACAAATGAATGACAATGAAAGCAAAGTGACAGCATCCCCCAGATATGAACCTACATCCAATCCAGGATTACATAGAACAAATTAGAGCAATTTTGATAGAGAACAAAGCAATCTCAATCACATAGAAACCAGCACACACAACTTTGAACAGTTGAATACAAAATTTTTAAAGACGATAATTTTTAGCTCCCTTGACATAACTTATCGATGAATTTTCCAATTTTCATAGTAACACGCAAATGCACATCAATAATGCAAGGTTTCAATTCATTTCACCAAGAGTGTTTCAAATGATATGAAGGTAAAAAAGTTAACAGACAAATATTTTTACTGACTGGAACATATTCTTTAATGGTTAAAACAAAAACAGCTATTCTTAGTAATCCATACGAAATCACTCAATAGTAAACAGATGCATATCTCAGATACAGCAGCAAGTTCCACAAATCCAGTGTCTACTAATAATATATTGAACTAAGAAAATAGCATACTTACACTAACCCACCAGCAAATTACTATTGGAAAGCAATCAAAGGTTATATGGGAATGGTCAGCTTGCAAAGTTCTGAAAGATTAATGTAATCATCCTAAAAAGATAAGAGAAGTCAATCCTTAGGACGTGCCAACCATAAAGAACTGAGAGCCCGAAGCCTCGACTTGTAATCATTGATGGCAAGAAGAGCCCGAGCAGCTTGTCGGGTTGTCAAGATTCTATGCATTTGTTGTAAAGTTTGCTGTCTCAGAAGGTCAGCCTATCAAGAGCAAAACACAGGTTAATATTCATTCGAAACGAAACAGGCACACAATTTTGAATGGAATTTACTGTATGAGCACAACATATTTCAGGGAGGGGGAAGGAGGGTATGAGGTTTTGACTTATATTTACTATATTATTGAAACCCCACTTATGAGAGACACACATTTATAATGGTGCACCCTCAATTTGAGAGCTATGTTCACTTTACTACTGCAGGTTTCCAGTTTTCACCCCTTTTATAGTGAAGTAAAAGGGAATTCGATGTCTCTTTCAGGCCCCAAAAACTGGGCTATTGAAATCCTTTATATAATATGGAAAATTGGCCACTATATCTACGGAATACCCAATATTTGATCCACTGTCTGGATAATAATTGTCCAGTATAATTAGAATAAGTTACCTGGTCTAACAAATTCTTTAAGTTCATGGTTATACCTGATGAAGGAAATTCTCGAGCGTGGCGAGCTTGCCCATGGCAATAGCCATTTGCCCCATGTAGTCGGCCACATTTCTAGAACCACTAGGACCAGGTGAGTTGGTGGAAAGTGTCTCTACAAGTGATTGTTGCAATGCTTCCATTCCTTGGGACAAGGCATCCTCGGCTTGTTGAGAGGACTGCTGTAAATTACATAGTCCCATCAATTGTTGTTCAGTTAGAGGTTCAACTTGGTTGCCGAGTATCTGAAATTCAAAATGGAATGAATGTTCAGGAAAATGATGAAACAAGGTAATTATCTTCTTGTACTGTACAAAAGAGAGATGTCTAAAATAATTGAACGACCTTGAGAAGCTCCGATGAACGAAATCCTCCCAACCACATAAAACACCTTTCTGCAGGAGTTTTCCACATGCCGGATAGCATGTGAAATATATTTGACTTTGCACCTGTGCTCTTTAGCCTGAATATTTCATCATAATGAGACATCACCCCATCAACAAGAAGGCGAAGCTCACTATCACCCACGTGAGCGTTCACAGCGGATCTCAGATCATTGATTAGTCGTTGATGTTCATCAAGCCAGCGTGCATAATCTACGTCAAATGCTAAAGCCCCTGCGCATTAACGTCGCACAAATCTTAGTTAATCAGAAACAATTCTGGTTTAGTCCAAGTAAAATATTTGCCATTTATGGATAAGATAATTAACTAACCATTTCCACTCACAGACTGATCTCCTGACAATCCGGATGCAATGCAAATTCCCTGCATTCCAGTAAAAGAGTAAAGTAGAGGCTCGAAAACCATTCAAAATTTTGAAATACAATTTATAGAGACAGCACCTGATGACGTGCTCTTTTAAGCTCCTGTTCTAGTTGTGAAAGCCTTACCCGACTGCTCTCAAGCTGTTGAACATATGCCTAACCAAAACCAAAACCGATAAATGATCCAAATATATTCAAGGTATAGAAAAGTATACCTTGACCAGAGATAAAGCAGATTAGAAATGTAATCAAGGGGATAATGTAGCACCTGATAGCATATTCTAGTTCAACTAGATGCAAAATAAAATTCCATTAAAGATTTGGTCAAACATGATGGAAGAATTATTAAAGCAAATAACAGATCAATTGTAATACTTGCAAAGAAGATCAGATGCAAGAACCCAAATCACGTTTTTACATCAGATCACATCCAGATGCATAATAGACAAGGATGTAAGATATCCAACCCCCGTCCTGAATTATTCTCATTTCACTGGGGGAGCTCTTTTCTAATGAATAGAGCATGTTTGGCTAAGCCTAAAAAATGTAAAGTATTTTGTAGTAGAAAGTATATGTAAAGTAATTTTGTTATTTTTTATTTTTTTCTGACTGTAAGCCGGTCAAATATCATTTTTATGAACACATATCATAGGACCCAACAACTTTTATCTCCTTATACACACATTTCACAATGACCACAACTATTATCTACAAAAATCTATACAAAAGAGAGCATGGCAAAAAAAGTGCTAACTTATAAGTTAGGGACCCACAAATTGTGTGGTCCAAAATCCACAAAAAGTTTATATGCCAGATAAGTTGGATTGGCTAATATAAACTACAGGACCCATAACTTTGCCCCTGTTTGAAACCCATTTTGAGTATAAAAGAATTTTTGGAATAGTGATTGATGTAAGAATGTGTGGTGAAAAAGTGATGAAAAGTTTTTTATTTGTGTGTAATATTATTTTATTAGGAGAATGTGTGAATTTTGAACTACATAATTTGTGAGTGCCCTGCTTTATAAGCTAGCATCTTTATTTGCCAAACATGCTTATACACCCGTAAAGACTTGCTGATAAAGAAAAAACTTGTGGACTTAAAATCTTCGAAAAACAAACTTTTAGAAGAGCTCAAACGTGTATAGTAAAAGTAGTTAAAATTTTTAGGCTTAGCCAGACTTGCTAATAGTCATCAATCTTCAAAATATAAGATCATTTGTGCAAAGACCACTCTTAGATGAAGGATCCAAAACATCACAAGTATAATTCTATGACGTATCATTTAGAGTCTAAACTGGTAACATTGGGCCAAAACATATTAATCAGTGCAGAAAACACATAATTTTGAGCTGTTACCCAATTATCCTTAATGTCATGACAACTTGGCAAGAAAGATTTAAATCAAATTTTTAGAGATGCAATTTTACTTTTTTTCTCAATCGGCTCTTTCTTGCAGCTTCTCGATTCTGAGCCAGTCTACGTAATGCCTGCAATGAAGATAACACACATTAATGAAAATCCCTTCCATGCGCCTGGTCAAATCCTGTAATAACATAACAGTAGAGTAAGGCTACAACCTTTTGGTCTCCAGCATTTCCCTTGAACTGGTCTATTGAATCCACCACTACCAACTTTCCATGTTGACCTCTTTGGAACTAAAGATCAGCATGCAAATCAAATTTAGGAACTTTGGAAAAGTCAGGATATAATGTGGCATGTTAATAACTTAGCCATTTAGTCAGACAACGAAGGAAAATTCTGTAAAATACGTTTGCACGTGGAATATATCGAACACCGCATCTTACAAAGTTCAGTAGAAATGGAACAAAGAAGAAATGCTCTTGTTTCTAACTGCCATTGCATATATTCTAGTAGAAGACAAAGAAATAATTCAACTTAAAAAGGCTTGATTGGTCAATGCATTGACTGGACTTGACAGATTCAAAGAGAAGCGGCACAAAATAGTTGTGGACCACAGTTAAAAGGGCACAATCGAGACCATTCTAAAGTAACAGTATCTGGTGATTCAGATTAGACCATGCCAAAAGTTGTGCCTTTCAGTAAAGACGTCAACATGAGCATAAATAGGCCCTCTTGGCATATCTCAAATCAATTCTTAATGTTGATTTATCTCCTTTGCTTCACTACAGAACTTCTGTGCTTAATGTTCATGTATATTTGTTTTCCCCCCAAATGTTCACGAGTTTTTAGTCATTCTATTCGATAAGAGTGTTCTGGTTCAACATTGGGTTGTATTTACCTTGGGATAAGTTGTTATATCTAAGAAAATTTCAAATCTGTTATCATGCTTGCTCTTTGCATGCCTAAATTCACTTCATTCTTTTCAAAAATTATTTATTAGCATATATATTCGTTTTCTCCATTCTTTGTCGCTTTGTTGCTCGTATCAAGTTTTGGACAACTTAAACGTACAAGACTACCAGATCTTACGATCTATATCAAGCCCTACAACTTCATACAGCAGAAAAAATTCTCAAATAAAAGAAAATCAAAACCCCAAGTCAACTCCTGATTTTAAGGTATACGTTACATTCTTATTTATTAAAGGGACCATTAGAACCCCCACAAATTTCAAAAATTATTACATTGAAAACTTGGGAACCAAAAGGAACAAATTATCATGAAGAAGACAACTAGTGCAAAGAATCAAGGGAAAATGAGGAAAATACGGTACCTGGTTTTTGTCATCGGTATCTGTGGAAGTGTCAGTCTGCTGGCTGTGATCTGCCACCACACCAGAATCAACCCAGTTTTCAAAATGTCCATTTCCCAAAGCCCCACCACCACCATCGCCGCCGCCTCCACCAACAACCCCCACCATTGTCCCCTTCTGTAAGATGAAGTGTCCTGTATCCACCCCTGCTACTGATGACCCCATGTCTGCTGAACCAATGTTCTGGAAAACACCAGCCAACCCCAATCAATTATACATTGACATTGATTTGTATGTATATATCCAAAGATAAAAAGAAAGTAAGATATTTACATTGTTGAGTCCACCAAACTGCAAATTATTAGTCACAACAGAAACGTTGCTTGCCTTCATCTCATTGTACATTGAACCTATCATTAAAAATATCAAAAAAAGGACATTTATTAAATAGTGTGTGCGTGCATTTGTGCGTGCGAGAGAGAGAGAGCATACTTCTGCTTAAATCAACAGCACCCGCATGAGGAAATCCGGCTCCAGCTGACTGTTCAAGCTCTCCAAGATCCGTAAAACGGGTACCGTTTCTACCACCTTCATCACTTCTACATACACCAAAAAGAAAACACAGACAGATAAAAAAAGCCCCCTTTCACAAATACAAGGACAAACAGTAGAGAAACACCAAGAAACAAGAATCTCGGGTACCTCAGGTAAAAGGGTGAGTGGCAATACATATCAGAGTTTGTGAGGGATAGCCTGTGGAAGAGCTTACATTTTAACTCTTAACACACAATGTGTGTTTGTGTATGTGTGAATCTTTGTAAAAGTACACAACTTGAAGAAAGTGCAGAAAAGTGAAGCAGAAGAAGAGGAAGAAATCAAGAATCAAGAAAAGGTTAAAAGGGAAAATGTTAATCAAACAGAAGATAGCGTATCAAAGTATGGTTGCTTTTACACATTAAAAACGTCAGAACAATACTATCCTTTTCATTATTGCATTCTGACCCTTCCCCTTTGAGCATTTTAGTCTCCCAATACACCTTCACAACTCTCTCTCCCTTTCCCGGAGAGTGATCAACACGTGCCGTCATATACTGACCAGAAATCTGACATTGGAGCCAAAATTTTGTCAGTGATTTCATGCATTGGGTCCTGCATTCAAGATATCTACCTATTACCAAGCTTTCTTGGTTACTTGTACTGGGAGATGCTTTGCATACCAAATCTCCTGTTATTGTTGCGATTTCCAGCTCAATAACGTTCTAAAGTACTTCAGCCATGTTTTGAGTCCCAATTTTTTTTTTTAAGAATGTATTTTAAAATAGTAAATTAAAGAAGAATGTATGATTAAAAATATAAAAGTGTGTGTAATATTATTTTATTGAAAAATGTGTCGTATAAAAGAAGAAAGAAAAAATATATTTTGAAAAAAATAGGATCAAATAAGGTATTAAGTTATACGATAATTGACATACCTATTTTATTTTAGGGTCCGTTTGATTTGGCGGAATTTTCCATGGATATTTTCCTACTTCCACTTTTTGACTGTTTAATAGGTTAAATTTTCCACGGAAAATGTTTTCCTCCATTTTCCTAGATACAATCCTTTGATGCACAAGTGATGAAAAATGTTTTTTCACCTAATAAGTGGGAAAACATTTTTCACCTTTTTTTTTTAGCAATGACAACCAATTATATCAACCAGTGTAAAAAGAATTTTCATTTTTGTTGACAATTTCTATGCAAAATAAAGTCAAACGAATATGGTAATTTTTTCTAATTGTTTAGAATTTTTTTTTTTTAACTTTTTAGTAATTGGAACAAATTCTAGACGTATTGGTAGAAAAAATTATTACTTTAATGGACAATTTTTATAAAAAAGAAACCAAACGGACACCGAACTTTCAACATTTTTCAGGTAGAAAATTATACCAATTAAACACAATTAATTACAATTTTCAGTAAAACAAATTCTAGGCAATTCAATTCCCAATAAAACATTTTCTTTCCACCTATTGTCCACCTTTACAATCAAACGGACCATGCATTTAATGTACTTCACCTATTTATATAACTCCAAGGCAAGTGATTCAGCATCACACTAACATGTTCTTGATCTTGAGCATTTAGATTGGTCAATTTGAAATGTGTGTACATATATACATGTGAATTTTTTAGAAGCACAGTGCTCATTTAAAGGGGGTGTTTGATTCACATTATGGGGAATAAAATGTATTTTATAATGTGATGTGATGAAAAATATATGGTTAAAAAATAAAGAAATTTTTTTCGATTGCGTGTAATATTATTTTATTAAAAAATATGTGATTGAAAATAAGTTTTGAAAGAATGAATTTTTGTGAGAATGTGTATCAAACATGGGCACAATCATAAAATTCGACAAGTATTGTTTAATGATCGTGATAAACTCGAGCTGTGTGTGAAGGTTACCTTCAAATGTCTGTCCATGAGGACTATGATACAAATTTTAATAATACTTCTGCGTTCTGAAGCCCTGTTTGATCACATTAAAATTATAATTCATTTTCATTTTTTTCTCTGCTTATGAATTACACATTCTCTAATAAAATAATATTACATGTAATCACAAAAGATTTTCTTCTTTTTTAACCAGACATTTTAAAAAAAAAAATTATTCAAACCATTAAAATAACAAATAATGGGGTCAAATGGACCAGTTTGACAACCATTATTTTAAGAAATTTTAATTTTCATAGTAATTTTAAACCACATATTTATACGTTAGAATATTTTGCACACAAATTCAAATTATTTTCCTACTTTTAACTACATAATCTTCATAAAATCACTATTTAAAACATCATTTTTTTTCCAAACTAATGGCAATAAAACAAGGCTAAAGCATTCAAATATATTTGATAAGGTCTTGGAGTTGGTGAGTGTTGATGACTCAATTTAAAGAGAGAAATAAGCATTTTCGTTAATGACTTCAACTTTTAATTAAAATAAGTTTAGCCCTTGTTCGGTCTAGAAAGTTGATGAAATGAATTTAATCTACACCGTATATGGGTTTAATAAAGTCGATGTTTGGCCCTCATTTTTAAAAATTCGTTTTTCCTAAAATCTATTCTTAATCACACATTTTATAGGACTTATGATTTTTATTAAATTTTTAACCACACATTTATTCAATTTTTATTAAATTTAATCAAAATCTGACTTTATTTTATTTTTATTCAAATCAAATAGGAGTAAAGTTTTACTCTAAAACACGCTTGCTACATTCAAATTAATGTTTTTTTTTTTTAAGGAGCAAACAAGTCTCCACTAACTTAGACCGGCCCACCATGGGCTCCTTGGGTACATTTTAAGGTCATGTTTGTTTCGAATTGAAATGAGATTTTAATTTAAATTAAAGTCAAACAATCAATATAAACCACATCTTTCATGGGTCTCACGGCTTTTCAATCACACATTTCAAAAATTTATATCACAATCTACTAAAAATCTAATTTTAATTTCGACCAAACACCAACTAAATTCAATTCTTCGTTACCTTTGGTTTGACTATTATTATTTTCAAACACTTCTTTCATATACTTATTTTTAACCACACATTCACATAATAAAATATTTTACACGTAAATTCAAAAAATTTCTATTCTTTTTAATTACACATTCTCTTAAAAATCACTAATCAACATTGTTTTGACCAAATAATGATTATCAAACAAGGATTTAATCTTGAACATGTGGAATTTTAGACCCGTGTTTGATTTCCATTTTTTCTCATTATAATGAGAAATCTGATCATTGTATTTCTCATTATAATGGGAAAAAAGTCGGGAATCAATCGAAGACTACTAGCTACACTTGATTTTAGAATTTCTATTTTATTCTCATTAGCTAAAATGATTGTATTGTGTGGCATGATTCATATTTTAGGTGACCTTATATGACAAGAAACAAAATTGAAAATAGCAACACTAGTAGGTTCGGACTGTTACATAATACAAACTCATATGTATTAAGCTCCTCTGCCGGGCTTGTAAAAGGCCTGGCAGAGGCTGCCTCTCACATGAGACGGGTCCCATGTGGGACCCACCTCATTAAAAAATAACTCCCAAAATACCCACCCCACCCCTATTTGTGTGTGTTCGATAGGGGTTCTGTAAACACATACCCTGTACACCAAGGAAGCCCAACTCATATAGATGTACTTACGAGAATTTTCGACAAAAGTATAAGAGCACGTTTGGGAGAGATTAAAAATGGATTAAAATTGAAAAATTAGCCGTTATTGTTGACTTTTATTAGACGAGTGGGACCCAATAACGACTATATTTTCAATTTTAATCGGTACCAAACGGACTCTAAAAGAGAAATGTCGCATCCCAAAAAATAAACCATGCAATTTTAGATGAATCAATCAAAGATATCGATTCAAATCTTGGTCCAATTTCTTGGTTTATATTATAGTAATAGTCAATAATAAAAATCAAATGTCTTGAGCTATAGATGAATTTTTTTTTAACAAGAATTTGCTAAGACCTTATTTGATCCTCATTTTTTTTTAAATATATTTTTCTCTTTTCTTTTCAACCACATATTATTTAATAAAAAAATTTATTTTTAATCACATATTCTCTATCAAT
>CAIGRF010354699.1:5915-25599 GCA_903798235.1 Fraxinus ornus | reverse complement strand
AAAAAAAAACTACCAGAATACCATTCATTTGATTTTGTTTTGCATGGAAATTGTCAATAAAAGTGATAAATTTTTTTAATATTGTGTCTAAAAAAAATTTCGATTGCCAAAAAAAAGAAAAAAAAATGAAAAATCAATTTCCACCAAATTGGTGGAAATTGTATCAAACAAGGCAAAAGTGGAAGTTAGAATTTATTTTCCATTTTTCATGGAAAATAATGGCAAATCAAACAGACCCTAAAAGTGCAATTTACACAATTGTGAGTAAGAATTCACTCATTTCATCAATTTTAAGTTTATCAAAGTGTCTATAAGTGTACAAAATCATGCTTATCAAACACCCTTAAACGTAAACTCTTGTTCATCTCGAGCAAGATTATCTACAACACAATTAAGAAAAATGAGAAAAATATCAACACATTCATTAGCTTGCCAAAAATATCTAAGAGTATAAAATTGTATAATCAATTCACAAATATGTTCCAAATAATACTATCAAAAATAATTTAAACTTATCTAATGTTAGATCGGTGTATGTGTGTGTATAATCAATTTCAACCATCATCTAAATTAGGAAAATGTTGTCAAGACTGAAATTTTTTAAAATTGGCTCCAACCCGACCCTTAGTGGTCAAATATTTCATTTCCCACTCATAAGATTCACACTCATTAAATGGATATTTCTTTTATTTTTCGAGGTATAAATCTCACTAATTTCGTTTTTCCCCTCTAGTTCGACTGGGTCTAAACGACAATCTCAACATCTAGGCATGTGATGATTCTCCACTAATGAGTGTTTCTACATTTAAACTTATATTAAGTAATTCAAACACACTTGTTATCTAAGATCAATACATTTGCACAAAATCAATTTTTTTTCAATTAAAGCTCGTGATTAACCTTACTCCTTTAAACTTTTTTCTTGACCCTTATAACGAGTTTTAGATCGAATAATCCCCGGCTTTTTAAACCAAAGGGTACTGGGTTGAAAGATACCACAACGAAATTAATAACTCGAGTAAAAAAAAACTATGGAGTAAGACAAGAATCAACAAGTGCAATGCCCTTTTAGCATAACAAAATAAATTGGGCTTAGCTTATGGCCATCACCTAGCTCATACTTATTAATCAAAGACACTCCGCACAAATATGTTCACATGTATGAAATCAATACATTTTTAGATAATATCCCTCACCTGCTCGACCACCCCCAAACTTATCTCATAATATGGTTAAGTGAGAGAATGGAGTATAAGATTGATAGAAATTTATACTGAATTCACTACCTAGTTCTTACCAATTCAAAGATTTTCTACATAAATCAAAGATTTCCACATCTTGATAACAATTAATCATGATTATAGTGTTCAATGTAATTCAAGATCTTACAATGGAAGCAATTTTTGAATAACAAAAAGGCGCAAATAACATATTTGGTCATAGCTCATGAATCAACAACAATTTTAAACATCAAACAATCCTAAGCCTGCAAGACTGTCTAACATGTCAACGCAAAATCATAACAATTAAAGCACAATCACTCCCAAACATAAATCACACATTATCCTCAATATATAAAGAACAAGATAAAAGAGAAGAGAGGATAACGAAACTTCCCCTATTGGATATTTTGTGAAGGGGTACCAATGCTTGAATTGGACTGGTGATGCTCTTGAATAGCTCATTTATAATTCACCCACAAACTTGTGAACAAGCCTCGACTTGATTTCAAATGATTTCCTTTAACAAACATTTCATAGATTAACTTGGGGTGTTATAGTCAAAGGTGGTAAATATGACCAACATAGTCAGACTGAACCTTCAACATATTGAGAACCATGATAAACATAGGACTTAAAAAAGTTAATAACTAAGAAAATTATTATCTAATGAAAAAATGAAAAATAAAAATGTTAAGAGTTAGAAAGTTGGGTTGTCTACCAACAAGCGTTTTTTATAATTTTTAACTCGACTTTGGCAATTGACTCATGGGCATTAAAGAAGGCTTTGGATGCCTCACCTATTTTTCTTCGTTTGGCTTTGTTGCACTCTTCACTTGATCTCAAAAACTCAAAATTTCCCATTTCCATTCCCATTTTCATATAATAGGACTTGCCTATTCCATCCAATTCAAATTCAACAATGAAGACTAACACTTCATTTTTCTCATCATTGATTGCCTATTCCATCCAATTCAAATTCAACAATGAAGACTAACACTTCATTTTTCTAGCTTAATCACAAAATAATATCTTGGCAATTAATTAAGTAAAAGAATGTAAGTTGATTTTCTCATCATTGATTGCCACATCCTCGTATAGCTCCGTTGTGATTAAATTTGCACTCATTTTAAGCTCTTCTTCAATGATTGAATTCTCATTGGGTTAAATGATTGGTCCGCAATTAAACTCCACGGGCAATGACAAGCATTTCCTATTAACTACATCTAGTGGATTATACCCCCATATTGGAAATTCATTCCAATATTCGTAATCTCCCACAAGCATGTTATCTCCATCCACCTTGGCAAGCTCAAGTAATACTTTGCAAGTACCTTCTCATTCAAAAAAAATGGAGGACCATCTCCCGAAATTTGATGTCTCCATCCCAATCTTCAGGTACATAATCTCCCGCAAGCATGTAACTATTATCGAAAAATTTTCATTGCTTGTTTTCGACATTTCAAAAATTGTCTAAGCCAAATAAGTTTCGACATTGACGTATCGGTGATACAAGCATTGTTTTGTACAATGCATTGCTTGACAAATTTCACATCTTTGACCTCCAAGTATATATCCATAGTCAATGTAAAGATTAGATATTGCAAAAACTTTGTTACTTTACCAAGATTGGAATCATACAACTATAGTTAAAAAGTATAAGGAGAGTATACTAATACAAGATAAATTAAAAATACGGAGATTAGCCGAAATATACACAAACAAAAGCAATTAAAACGAAATAAAAAGAAATTGTTAAAACTAAAATGATAATTAAAGTAAAAAAAATTCCTTGACAATGTTGCCAAAAACTTGTTCGCTAAAATCATATTCCATGAGTGCATGGGTCACGTTCAAGTAATAAAATGGATTTTGAATCCGAGTCGATCACTCGAAGAGTGTTTCCTTTAATTACACGCTAATTGATTCAATTTTAACGATAACACACACAATTTGATTTTGAAGTCAGGTAAAAAGAAATTGATTTTGATGTTCAATTAAAACACAAAATGAAGAAAATCTAGATTTTAAACGAGTTGGGATTCATGATTCCACTAGACTATCACTAAATTAATTTCTCAACAAACGAATAAATAAAATGCTCACTTATCATGTTATACCCGATTTTTCAAGTTTAACTAATTACTTCTCTCAAGCGAAATTAACCCTAATTGATTGGTTTAACCTACTATATCTCCATGTCGATTAAAACCAAACAACCGCATTAATTTTTTGTGAAATAGCTCGATGAATCATACAAGATTATGGGTATATCTATATCTCTAAAAACAATTTAGAATATCTATTATTTGATCGAAAATGCACAATTTTCTTTCAAACAATATACAAATCACCAAACACAATCATTAATTTGCCACATAAATGAAAATGCATGAAATAAAATAATAAATACACATGAAAATAAACACTTTAACATTAAAAATGCAAATATTGAAATTAATCCAAACTAGTTTAAGTCTCAATCATAAATCCCAATAGTAAAACTTAGCCTATGTTAAATATATGATAAACAAATGATAATGTTTATAACAATACATTACAAGTTTGATTATCCTTTTGGTTGGATTTGTGAAGATGAAAATGTCTAGCTCTTGATTTTTTTCAATATTTCTCCAACTCCTTAATTGTTGCTTCTTGTGCTCTCAGTTTTGCCCCAAAAATTTTAAGAAAATCTAAAGGAAAAGAAAAGAAAAAGGAAAGGAAAAGGAAAAGGAAAAGGAAAAGGAAAAGAGAAGATGAAGACTCCTCTGGCTGCCCCATTTTTCCACTTTAAAACCTAGAGAAATTGCAAGACAAGTCCCTAGATTTTGTTGAAAGAATTAAATCTGTCCAAAGTTTTTAAGGCGGCGCCTTCTTACAAAAAATTCAATATTGGTTTCATTCTTTTTTTTTTTTTTTTTCTTTTTACACACAAGTCCCTTAGCAATATTGTACTCAAAATCCCTAAACTTTGATCTTGTACAGTTTGGTTCTTGAATTTTGACTTCTATATCAATTTTGCCCTCCAAAAATTGAAACATGTGTCCTCCAACTTTTGCTACTTGTGCACTTTGGTCCTCAAATTCAAGATTCTTGTACGATTTCAATCATTTTCTCTTCATTTTTGCTTTTTCTCTTCCGATATGTGATATTTCACCTATAAATGCACAATTTACACAATTGTGAGTAAGAATCCACTCATTTCATCGATTTTAAGTTTACTGAAGTGTCTAATAAATGTGTAAAATCACACTTATAAGTTGATTTTGAGTTCATAATCGAATTGCATACCTTGAGTTTGTCTTGTGTTCTTGAGAGGTTCATTGAATTGTTTTGTTGGAATTGGCATTGTTGCCTAATTTGTGAGTGTCGAAGCGGAGAAGAGATATCATGACATGATAGTCCACAAGAGTTGTATTTTAGAACGGGGTTTTGATAACCTTGAACTTTATATAAGTGACCAGATTGAAGGTCAGCATTGTAAGTTGTTTACAAAATAACTACAACCGGGATTGAAACTAGCGGTTTGGGAATTTTATGCCAATGCTAAGGACTACAAGGATTTGAAAGTTTATGTGCAGGGCAATTGGGTCCTTTTTTGACAAGACCTCAATCAATAGGTTCTATATGTTACCGTTATTGATGATGATGACTTTTCCAGAGTTTGTGAAAAAGAGGCAGTAGGCTCGAAGGAAATAATTAGAGAGTTGGCCATCTTGACATCACATGAAAACGATCAAGCATAGATGTTACTAATTTTTTTTTAGTACATTGATGTATGTTGAATGTAAAGCGTGACATTTTTTCATATGTGATAAACTGTTGCCTAGCAACAATTTTAGTGAAGTGACAAAAGAACAAGCATTATTGAACTATGCTATTCAAAGGGGCCTCAGAATTGACGTGGGCACGGTTATTCAAACCAATTTCTTGCACATTCTCAAAAGTTCTACAGCTGTCGGTTTGGGTTACCCTTTATTGACAAATGTTCTTTGTAGAGAAGTGATGCAGGAGGATTCGAGTCAGACGAGACCGAGTTATCTGATAGTACGTTAATGGCGCTGAGATACGATAAGTTGGCGGATCAGCGCAAAATTGGCAAATAATTGAATATTTCCTAATTGGGGCCATCTTCGGACATGTTTCGGTATTTTGGCCATAACTTTTGCTACGGTTGTCAGAATCACGCCCATAACTCCAATCTGAAAAGGTCCTTTTGGCGCACACGACGTGGTTACCTAGCTTTACTCGGTGAGCATCGATTTCAAAGCCAAATTCAGCTGTTTTCCTTTTCAAATCATCAATTTAAGTTATTTTTTACTGTTTATGGTAATAGTTCGATTACCTTTTTGACATAGAATAAGAGCTCGATTTGAGCCGGATTTTGGTGATGTTATTTCTTTTATTAAGTATTTTATTTTGGTAGTAAAATTATAATTTACCATTTTTTTGTAAATTTTCACTAATTTCGCATATTCGGCTATATAACCCGACTTGTGGGTTATTTTTCATTCAGTTGTTGAATAATAAAGAAATTTATAGTTTCTCTTGGCGTTTCTCTTGCATTCTTCCCTGTATTTGTCAATTGATTTCAGCCTGCAGAATAATCATTATTCTGTCCGACGTCAAGAAAGTGGAATTGTGACATCTCCAACAGAGGACATAGTTCATCCTAAACCAATGATAACTAAGAAGATAATTTGGGAATTCACTTGCAAGCAACCATCCCGCTCCCGTTGACCTCTACCGTCAATGAGCCGAATGAGACATTATTAGTCGAAGTGAGACTATGCAGCTGCAACTCACACGGAGATAGGATGAGTTGGAATTGAGGCATAAACATAGATATGATGGGATTCAACATCAACTGAATCAATTGCAGGCATCAATGAAAGATCAATATCAGCAATTTCAGAACTCAATTACACACTATCAATATCAGAGTAAGTTATTCAAAGTGTTGACCTCTGCAAATCCCCGCATGACATTCCCTCAGCAGCCGACATTCCTATATCATCCAGCTACTTAGGACCCACCTCAACATGGCCATGATGATGGCACCAACTGATGTATTCAGGGAAGTCCTAATCCTCATTTGTATTTATTTTCACGTTGGAGACAATGCATATTTTAAATTTTGGGGATGAATCATCGGTTGTTATTTGCTATTGTCATTTGTTTAGTGTTTATGTACTTGTGTGATATGCTTTTATTTCGTATGTTTTGTGTGTTAAAAATGTTTTAAAAAAATAATACATGCTTGTATGAGTTAAATAGGTTTGTCGATTAGGATTAATATAGTTGAGAGCATGTGTTAGTTTATGGATTGTGAATGAATTACGTGCTTTGGTAGAATTTTTTGCTTATCCATGTGAAGCGTGACAATATTTATGCACGATGATTAAGTTGAGTGTCGTACAAGAATAAGAAGATTCATATGTATAGACTATATAGATGACTCAGATGTTTAATCCCTTAACCCATGATTCACAACATCCTTTAACTGTATATATAATAATTTGGGGTATTCGAGCCGGTAAAAGAAATGATTAAGGATTGTCATGATTCCATGCATGTTAAAAAAAATATTTTTGTGGATTGTTTTGACTTTCTAGTATGAATTCGATGATGACCAAATGCTAGAGATCTAACCCCTGTAAATTTTGCTTATCTTTCATTGAAAATAAGCATAGTATTTATTGAGCCTATGCCTCACGCTAGCACTTTTTTTACTCGAGCTAGTAAGTCTGTAGGGGTATCTTGAAACTTGGTGCCCTTTGGCATTCAAAAGCTGAGGAGTTACTAAATAAAAGTTCGTTATAGGAATCAAGAAGAGAGAAAAGGTTGAGGTCAATTTTGAGTTGAAAAGATAACATCCTAAAAAGAGAAAAATTATATGCAAGTGTGCAAGAACAGATTGTTGGGGGACTAGATAACTAGTGAGTTTGAATCACTTGATATAAATTTGATTGTTGAAGCACTTATTATTTGGGAGAATCATCACATGAATGAATTGTTGACGTCGCCAGTTAGACTAGACCAAATTAGAGTGGTGTAAGGAATTGATCGATAAAACTAAACTTTAGAATTACACCTCGAGGAGAGAATGAAAGAAATAAGTTTAGGGGTGTGTGAATTTTATGAGCAAAGAAAGGAAATAATGGACTATTGAAGGTTGGGAATTCAACCAACTTGTGAATGTACGGTGTTACACTTGACTCTTCACACACACACGTTTTGCATTGAATAAATGGAAGTTCGCCTCATGAATTGTGATTTTGAAGCTGTTCATAAAAAGACAAGCGATCGACTGAGTTTTTGTTTGTGTCCTTAGTTATCTTCTTTTTCTGTGTGTCTACTCGAGACTAGCAAACTATTAAGTTTGGTGATATTTGACGAGTGTGTTTTACTCACTAGTTTTATACTATTTTAACTTGATTATTGGCTTGATCTTATGAGCGTTGAACATTTTTAATGTGTTTATCAGTGTTATTTTATAGGTTTGGTGAGATGGTGCAAATCATTGCAAAAGTGGAGAAAACAAGGCTAATGGCATAAACTGAGGAGAAGAGATGAACAAAAGGGAAAAATAATCAATTTCCTACATCAAAAGAAGAGAAAAGGAGAATATAGACCGAGAGGTTGCACCGCACCACTAGAATAGCTGGGGAGATAGAAGTGTGGCGCCTTAGCGACACTATTGAGGAAAAAAAATAGAGGCGCCACACATCAGGCGTTGCGGCGCCACCCATAAATTGACGTGACATTGCGACGCCACTCGTATGGCTCCAAGGCGCCGCCTGAAGTCAACTAAGATGCAACTTTGTGCCCATTTTTAAGCCCATAAAAACTTTACATCTAGCACAAACCTGGAAGAAAGTATAAAAAGAAGAATGTAGGCACTCTTTGGGGTTACACACATTGAGACATAAAACACAACTTGGAGAATTGGAGAACAAAATCAAGGAAGAAAAATAAGAAATCAAGGGTTTGGAATCAAGATTTGGAACAAGAAGAGGAACTTGGTGTAGATTCATCTACTTCTTTACATCTAAATTCAAAACCCGGTGATATACTCAATGCAAATCTTTTATTTTTCTTTCATTATTATGAGTAGCTGAGTTTTTCATTTGGGCAAATAATGTAATCGAATTGAGACCCTTTATTTTTTTATTCAAGATTCAAGTGCTTTTATAATATATATGTATTGATTTTATTAATGTATTTATTGCTTTGAATTACTTGATCGCGAATTCAATGATTTTGTGAATCTTTTACGAATCGAGTGGTGAGTTCTAGATTTACATCACATATTAAAATTCGATAATTTAGTATAAGATACCTGTATTAATTATTGCGGTCGTTATATGAATTCTTATAACAATATTTTGTTTAACTAAGATTGATTCACATAAAAATATATGATTGGATTAGTTAAATAAATTCAATAAGAACTCGAGAGGGGTAAATTGAATACAATAGAAGATTTTGATCGAACACTACGTTAGGTTATAAATCTTGAAATAAGATTTAAATGTGATCAATACATGAAATTGTTATACCCTAATATCTCATTCCATATTTCAATTCTAAATCGATCTTTGTTTGCATCCCGCTATTTTCAAGTAGTTGATAAAAAAAAATTACTACAAATCACAATTCTTTGTTTGTTTTCGTCAAATTAGAGTTAGAAAAATTAAATTAAGTATTAAATTGTAGTCCTTATGAGAATGATCATTCGAATTCAAATGTCAATTATATTATTTGTTACGATATCGTACACTTGTGTTATAAAAAAAACAACTGTGATATTTCCATAACTTGGCAAGACTAAAATGGTTTCGAAATTTACTAAAAATGCCGAAATAATTTATTTTTCAGAACTGGAACGGGTCCTATTACTAAGTCTGTAGGGGTATCTTGAAATTTGGTTCCCTTTGATATTCAAAAGCTGAAAAGTTACTGAATAAAAGTTCGTTACAGGAATCAAGAAGAGAGAAAATGGTTAGGTCAATTTTGAGTTGAAAATATAACATTCCAAAAAGAAAAAAGATTATATGCAACTGTGCAAGTAAAAACATATTGTTGGGGGACTAGAAAACTAGTGAGTTTGAATCACTTGGTATAAATTTGATTGCTGAAGCACTTATTATTTGGGAGAATTATCACATGAATGAATTGTTGATGTCGCCGGTTAGTCTAAACCAAATTAGAGTGGTGTAAGGAATGATCAGTAAAGCTAGACTTTAGAATTACACCTCGAGGAGAGAATGAGAGAAATAAGTTTGTAGGTGTGTAAATCTTACGAGCAAAGAAAGGAAATAATTGACTATTGAGAGTTGTGAATTGAACCAACTTGCGAATGTACGGTGTTACACCTGACTCTTCACCCTCACTCGTTTTGCATTGAATAAGTGGAAGTTTGGCTCATGAATGTGATATAATGTTCTCAATATTGAGCCAAAAGATAAGAGATCGATTGAGTTTTTGTTTGTCTGTCCTTAGTTATCTTCTTTTTCTCCGTGTTTGCTCGGAGACTAGCAAACTATTAAGTTTGTGGATATTTGACGAGTGTGTTTTACTCATGAGTTTTATACTATTTTAACTTGATTATTGGCTAGATCTTATGAGCGTCGAACGTTTTTAATGTGTTTATCAGTGTTATTTTATATGTTTGGTAAGATGGTGCAAATCATTGCAAAAGTGGAGAAAACAAGGCTAATGGCATAAACCAAGGAGAATAGATAAACAAAAAGGTAAAAGTGTCAATTTCCTACATCAAAAGAAGAGAAAAAGAGAACATAGATTGAGAGGTTGCGCCACGCCACTATTGAGGAAAAGAACAGAGGTGCCACACATTAGGCGCTGCGGTGCCACCCATAAATTGACGTGACGTTGCGGCGCCACTCGTATAGCTCCAAGGCGTCGCCTGAAGTCAACTAAGATGCAATTTTTTGCCCATTTTTAAGCCCATAAAAACTTTACATCTGGCACAAACGTGGAAGAAAGTATAAAAAGAAGAATGGAGGCACTCTTTAGGGGTTACACACATTGAGAGACATAAAACACAACTTGGAAAATTAGAGAACAAAATCAAGGGAGAAAAATAAGAAATCAAGGGTTTGGAATCAAGATTTGAAACAAGAAGTGGAACTAGGTGTAAGATTCATTTAGGGTCCGTTTGATTGCAAGGGTGGAAAATAGATGGAAAGAAAAAGAATTTCAGGGAAAGTAATTGCCTAGAAATTGTTTTTCAGGGAATTGTTAATTAAGTGTGTTTGATTGGTATAATTTTCCACCTGGAAAATTTTTAAATTTTGTGTTCGTTTGACTTTGTTTTACATGAAAATTGTCCATTAAAGTGATAATTTTTTCCACAATTGGTTATAAAATTTGTTTCCATTGCCAAAAAGTTAAAAAAAAAATGAAAANAATTGATAAAGTATGAGATTGAAAAGTTATACATCCCATGAAATGTGTATTTATAACTAATTCTTTCACTTTGACTTAAATTTTAATGAGGTTTTAAGTTGAACCAAACATGGCTTAATAAGTTAGGATTGTTAAGTGTACTTTTTTTCCCCCACTGTGTCACTCTTATTTATTAATTTTAAAATTGTGTAACGGGATGAGGCAGAATACATTAAGACAATGTTTGATAAGAGATCTTTTCTAGGGAAAAAGGAAAATGTATTCCAATTCCAGCCAAATTGAATTCATTTTCCTTTTTCCCTAGAAAAGATGTCTTATCAAACACTGCCTTACTTCTTTACATCTCAATTCAAAACCCGGGATGTACTCAATACAAATCTTTTATTTTTCTTCCATTATTATGAGTAACTGAGTTTTTCATAAGGGCAAGCAATGTAATCGAATTGAAACCATTTATTTCTTTTATTCAAGATTCCAGTGCTTTTATAATATATGTATTGATTTTATTAATGTATTTATTAATTTTAATTACTTGATCGCTAATTCAATGATTTTGTGAGTTTTTTTACGAATTGAGAGGTGAGTTTTAGATTTACATCACATATTAAAATTCGATAATTTAGTATAAAGTGTAGAAATGCCTTTACTAATTATTGCGGTTGTGATATGAATTCTTATAACTAATATTTCGTTTAACTAAGATTGATTTACATTAAAATATGTGATTGAATTAGTTAAATAGGCTCGATAAAAACTAGAGATTGGTAAATTGAATATAATAGAAGAATTCGATCGAACACTATGTTAGATTATAAATCTTGAAATAAGATTTAAAGATGATCAATAGACGAAATTGTTATACTCTAATATCTCATTCCATATTTGAATTATAAATCGATCTTTATTTGCATCCCTCTATTTTCAAGAAGTTGATAAAAAAAATTACTACAAATCACAATTCTTTGTTTGTTTTCGTCAAATTAGAGTTAGAAAAATTAAATTAAGTATTAAATTGTAGTTTTTATGGGAATGATAATCCGAATTCAAATGTCCAATATATTACTTGTTACGATATCGTACACTTGAGCTATAAAAAACACAACTGTGATACTTCCATAACTTGGCAAGACCAAAATGGTTTCGAAATTTACTAAAAATGCCGAAATAATATATTTTCCAGAACTGGAACGGGTCCTATTACTGCATAGGAATGTGGATAAACTTGTGTGGCCACTGAGGTTAATAATGCTTTTCCTTACATGATTCCATATGGGATTAATGGTATTTTGTTATTGGGAAATTAGGTATGATCATTTCATTTGATTGAAAAATTCATTTGACTTAGCTCATGAGTATTCCTTTAATTTTGTCACATCAAATACATCAGTTTTTCGCACCATGGCTCCATTATTTTGCTTTTAAAAGTCGTTAAATGTCAATGATTTGCGTGTACAACATATTTTTCGATATGTTAATATTAAAGTGGAGTCGAATTTGAACTTGTTTCGAGTAAAACGTTTAAATAAAAGAAGATAGACATGACTTGAACATCCCATCGTAGGTGTATTAGGGCCAAATAAAGCTAACCGGTTTCTTGCAGAATTCAATGTACTTATAATTTGGAAATTTGCTTTGCTTTAATTTGGTTTTCTTTCTTTCTTCTATGGACCACAAGAAAGTTTCATCGTCTTTCCTAAAGTGCGGAAATAATATTAAAGCATATAGATATTGTTTGATTCTCATTATTTTTACAATATATTTTTCTCTATCTTCTTTTCAATCATACTTTTTTCAAAAAAATAATACTACACCAAACCCAATTTTTTTTCTTATTTTTTAACAACGCATTCCCCATCAACGTATCATTTTAAAATGCATTCTTAGCACAAAAAAATGAAGCTCAATCAGGGGTGATGTGTACTATAGAAAATTTCCGATCACTCATTCCAGTGAAGGGTGTACTAAAGTTTTAGTCGTGATTATTGTCAATACAACTTAAGAGCGTGCAAAAGAGTAGGTTTATTGTCTTTCCTTGGAAGGACATGAATGGGGTCACAAAGGGAAAAAAAATGAATTTCTCCAACTTTATAGTGTGTGCAAAATTGAGAGGTCTCCCACATTGTCATCATAAAAAGCTTCAAGTTGATTGCACATAAGTAACAAAAGGTTTCACCAATCACTAAATTAACTATTTCATGACCTTCATCATATGCTTTTTGGGGAACTTAGCTTTTGCATTATTGTAGGAGCGCACCAAGAAAAAGGTCTTCATCGATGATTTTTTCGTCAATCTTTTCATCTTTGCTGAAGAAATCTCCCGTTTTAATCTTTTCATTCTAGGGAAATTTTACGTTATTAGGAAAATTTTGTTCGTGGAAGGAAGTGACTTTTTCAGTCCATGTTCATCGAAACTCCAAGATTGGAAATATTTCAACTTCAATTTGGATTTCTTATTAAGGAAACAATTCAAAACCAAGTATAAATGTTGTCACAGAGGAGAAAAGACACCAAAGGTTCTAAAGCAACCAATTTATTGTCTAACAAAGATGATTGATCTAAAATTCATTCATGATTTCATCATTGAGTACATGTTTGGTACATGATACTTTGTACGTTCCTTATTAAAAATACAGAAAGAGATTCGCTGCTGGTTCTTTTTTTTTTTTTTACTTGGTATTGTCCAGTACAGTAATTCATTGGACAAAATAAAACCATAGTTAAGTGATACATGTTAGCCAGAACTTCACAACTCAATCTTTTGAGTTTTTTTTCAAGAGTAGAATTCATAAGTAGAGGAATCAGCAACTATATTCCTCAATCCACCAACAGTTGATGCCACCATAATGAACACTCCAATAAAAATGCATGCCTGAAATCACATAATGAGTTTTAAATATTTTAGGATTGAAATAAAAATTAAATTATATATTATTTTTTCTTTAACCATCTCCAAAGGAGGAATTGAGGTTTGTATAGTGCTCTTACTTACCCAGTTGATAATCCACGATAAGCTGAATCTCTGTGGTTTCATAAGTTTTAGCCATATTATGCTTGGTAGCTGCAGAGAAAGTTTAGTTTTTTTTTTTTTTACTAATAGTACAAGACTTTATAAGTTGGAAGCTGGAGATCAAAGCAAAGGGTACTTGGGACTTACAAAGTAAGAAGTTGGAGCAAAGCCAAATCCGCCGAAGAAACCGAGAAGATCACCAAAGAAAGGGAAGGTGACACCAATAAATAGGGTGAAAGCTGATAAAATCAGTATCGTTGTGAGTAGAAATGCTGAGAAAAATAGTCTTTTTCGTTGTAATTCATAGATAAAAAAGTTATGAAATTTATTCCATTTCATTCAACGCTTTTGTCTCGACTGACTAGATTCTTACCAACATAAGCAGAACGAACAATGAGTCTTAGCGTAGCTCCTGGGGGAAAGTTCAATCTTTTCACCATTGTTCTCTCAATCAAGTCAAATACTGGCATTGCATAAACCTGCAATATACAAAGTAAGAAGTTGGAGCAAAGCCAAATCCGCCGAAGAAACCGAGAAGATCACCAAAGAAAGGGAAGGTGACACCAATAAATAGGGTGAAAGCTGATAAAATTAACATCCTTGTAAGTAGAAATGTTGAGAAAAATAGTCTTTTTCGTCGTAATTAATAGATAAAAAGTTAAGAATTAAAGTTATTTCATTTCATTCACTGTTTTAGCCTTGACCGGCAAGATTCTTACCAACATACGCAGAACGAACAATGAGTCTTAGCATAGCTCCCCGAGGAAAGTTAAATATTTTCACCATTGTTCTCTCAACCAAGTCGAAGACTGGCATTGCATAAACCTGCAATATTTTTTCTCAATAACTTAGATAGCTATATTACTTTTTCTCAACTTGACTCGATCTTAGCCACTACGTTGTATGTTGCATACAGTGCACCCCTGTGATGTGAGATACGTAGATATAGAGACCAATAGTCTTAAATTTTCCAAGAAAATCGATTACACGTGTAAAATTTTGTACCTGATAGCTTCCTATAACATGGATGACTACCATTAAGTTGGCAGCAGCAATGAGCCATGATGGTCTCTGAAGTGCAACAAGCACATTATCAGCTACATCTTGGCCAAATGCCCAGTATCCAACCAAAGCAACTGGAAAATAGCAGATTCCATTGATGAAATAGGCCCAAACAGCACCTTTCCACATTGGAACCTTAGAGGGCTTCTCAGGAGTGGATGGAATTGTGGCCTGAATTTCAAGCACCACAGCATGGCCAGCATAGGCAAATGTAATCTGCCCCAAAGCGTTAAAAACACGAAACATGTAATCAGCTCCACTCGTTTTCTTGTACCCATAGTTCACGTTTTCGACCCTGCCTCGACTCAAGCAGGCCACCCAAGCAATAGTTGAATAGCTGCAGTTTAATACGTATTTCTGATTACGTCAAAAGTAGCATCCATTGTGAAATTCCTTTCCGTGTTTCAATTTATTCCATAGTTCTTAACATCGAGGGGAAAATATATGAAAAAACGAAATGATTGAAGTACCTTAGAGACATGACTGCAGCTGCTAGTGAAACACCAGAAACAGAATTGAAATCAGGTAATTGAGAGAGGAAGAAATGGAGACCTCCAAAGATGCAAATCCAGTAAGACTGCCTAATTGGGTGGCAATTGGTGCAGGCTATTTCCATGAACTTCTTGAGACACTTTCCTCCAGTGACCATATATACAATGTCACAACCGACTTGGACAATAAGCTGCTGAGGGAGTACTATCCAAGGCCCATATTTCGGGCCAAAGGCATGTCGGCCAAGGTCATTGTACCGATCAAAACGAACCCCAGGAACACATTCATGGAGCTGTATCATCTGCCACATGGTATTCAATGTGATAATCCAAGATATTGCCAATACCAATGTCCCCGGACCCCTGCCAGAGAAACCATCAGGCATTGAAACCACACTCTAACGACGCAAGGCTGTTACAGATAAAACCTAATCCCACAATGATAAATAGAATGAATTCATAAACATGCAAAGAAAACATAGTAGATCAATTTGAAATCGAGGTAATAAGTGAGCAGTATGATTAGGCTCCACACGGTCCACATAGAGAGAGATAGTACCATCCTAAGTAAGCCATGGCATAAGGCAGGCTGAGGACACCAGCACCAACCATGGCCGTGACAGTGTGAAATGTCGAGTACCACCATTTGGCTTCACGAGATGGACCTTTTTCAGTCCATGTATCATCTGCCGGAACTTCCTGCACCATGCACAAATATCATAACACAAACTCATGAACTTTCGTACAAGAACTCAATCAAATTCTTAGCCTTCAGGAGTAAAACAAAAATGATTAAAAGAATACAAACTTTAGGCTCTGAAGGAGCTGGAGCTGATGACACCATTTTTGCCCACAAAACAAATTCACACCAAGAATGGAGGGATAAGGGATTCAATGATTATCATCATGTATTTGTAGTGGTTGATCACTTATATTTTTGTTGAATAAAGGTGAAGAGGACCCTTCTATTGGCCACTAATTCTTTTTTAGAAAACTTTTGCTGCATCAACTTAAAAGCCATTTTTTCTTTACAGAAATAAATGACAATGTTGAGTATGACCCAAATTCCTATTGGGATTAGGATTGGATTGGTAAAATAAAATGAACAAGAGCCTTCTTAGTTTGGAAGTCCGATTGAAAAATGGATCAAAATTCATCAAGGATCGAAAGTTTGATTGGTAAAAGGACTTTAGATAATTGAAGACTTAGTTTGGGAGTTTTGGACAGCAAAAGTGCCCAAGTGCTTGGTTCAGGGCGCCTAACGGAAGAAACGGTGAAATTTGGCTCGAGAAGTAGCGCCCCAGCACTACATTCACGGCATTCGAGCGCTGCGACTGTCACTCGACTGGCTCTCAAGTGCTAGTATTATCCGCGCGGGAATCCTTTTTCGATTCTAATTCGTTCCTTGTATTGTATTTCATCAAAAAACTTGTAATGAGTTTCTATATACACTCCACGTGATGTATCAATTCATAACCTTGTGAGAGTATAGTAAAACATTGTATAGCATAGAGGAACATCAAAGTGAGAGGATCTAGTTTATAGAGAGAGACTCGTATATTTTGAAATAGGTTGAGAGTCTCGTGAGATTCTTTTGTACTTTTTTGCTATTGATCATAGTGAATTCACCGTCTCTACCCGTAGGTTTCCCAGATTTGGATTTCCATGTTAAATCTTATATTCTTGTGTGATTATTTTCATCGTGCCTTATTTTCTTGGATTTAATATTCATAACAAGTGATATACGTTCTATCACCGAGTTATTGCAAATTAAATTGTTTTATAACAGACATATAAAAGAAGGCAAATACAATGCATAGATGTTAAAAAATGTGAAATATTTAACAGGTTCGTTTGTCTATATTGGATTTGGACATGATGTCAATCCACTAGGAAAATAGTAAAGGTATTTCCAGCATTATATCTGCCCTTTAAACCATATAAAATACATTTAATGTAGAGATTGTGTAATTTAAGTTAATAAATTAATCAAGATTTCTCTTAACTTCATGATTACTTCAGCACTAGTAATTAACTATTCATAAAGCTATTCTGTGGCTTTAACTATAAAGCTCAATGGAGATTATATTTTACTAATCCAAGTTGGAAAATTTTCATAAACCGATGGCTGATATGGTAATATGCTAAATTAAATATCTCGTATTCTAAAAAGGTTAAAATTGTTAAAAGAGTGAATTATTCACTAATTTTTTTTTTTTTTTTTTTATCTTTGACACCAATTATCGATTTGTATCCATCGTGATGTGATTATTAGGTTTTTAGGTGAACTTCGTAAAGAGGCTATGGTTTTGAAGCAAAAAAAAGTGAAAATTTTCCGACTTTAGTCCAGTGATCACTATGCCGTACAAAATTTATCAAGCTATAAAGAAGAAAGAAAAGTAGAAACAATTTGTCACTTGTAGTGGGTCTCAATAGTTGGTATAGATCGGAAGACCCATCACGAGAAATCAAGGCTGCGTTTGATTGTGAGGATGAAATTTATATGGGAAAAAAAAAAACTTGAGCAATTGAATCGTCTAAAACTTATTTGTATGGAAATTATTAATTAAATGTATTTGATTGGTTTAGTTTTCAACCTAGAAATATTATGCTTTTCTATTTTTTACATGTAGGTAGATGAGAGTGAAAAAGAGGGTGAATTGCCTCGAAAATAAAAATTTATTCCTGCCTAAAAAAAAATTATTTTCCTTGTATTTTAGGAAAATATAATCACCTGACCAAAAAATGGAAAATATTTTTCATGGAAGAAAATGTCAATCAAACATCTCAAAAGTAGGAACTTGGCTGAAAAATAGAACATTTTCCATGAAAATTTGATTGGCTTTATTTTCACCTAAAATAAAGAACATTTTTCAAGAGAAACTAATTGAAACACATCGGACGATAAGAGGAATTTGTTTGTTAAAGAATTATTAGAAAGTTTAATGTTAAATTGACATGGTTTACATTAAATTGAAGCCTTAAAAAGTCTCTAAGCCATCAATAAACATATCGATACTTAAGTTCATATAAAACAATTTTAAAAGAAACAAGTTAAGTAGAACAATTTATTACAATAAAATTAATTTTGCAATTTCAGCAATTTAGAAGGAATGCAAGAGTATGAAAGTTTGGAAACACAGTTAGCTGGACAGCATAGTGATTGTCACGCAACAAGAGGCCACGTGCGACAGCCTGACACTTTTAATTGCTCATATATTTATTTTATTTTTATTGCTTTAAGTACTCTTTAAGTAGTGTTAGTGCTTAGGGTTGTCTAATCATTTTAGTTAAGATTTCTATAATTATGGTCTTAGAGTTATTGTTGCTTTTGGTTGATAATGAGTAGACTGCAAATTCTTGGCATAGTGTCTCATCTTGTCACCATGTCATCAAGAATTGCATTCTTGCGTTACACCACCGAGAAGATGTAGTCAAAAAGTTTAGATGGAAAAAGATTTGAGACGAGATGAAATCGTAGAATTAGTGCAACCTTTTATTGTCACTTATGTTAGTTATGTATGTCGTGATGGCTCAACCAATGACGTTATCTTCGAATGGGGAGATGATTGTGGACAACTCGTTCACCTCTCTCAATCTATATAACTGGAAGGGTGGTGGCTATGAGGATTATGAATTAAGATCTATATTCGATGTTGAGATAAAGAAGTTATTGGAGTGGATATTTGTCGTTTAAGAAATCCTTAATTTCAACGGTGAAGTAAAGAAATAAGAATATTCTAGTTATTTTTATTTTGAAATCCTCCATGTATATTCTAGAAATGCTGAACACGTTGAACGAGCAGAGTTGGGCCAACCCAATATGGATTGGGCTTCGAATAACATTGGGTCTTCAATCCGGGCATGGCCCATAAAATTTTTTACACGTGACTGGGGCCATCTAAAACATGGACAGTTTGATTAGATCCAACCCACCTTAAACATTTGTGCTAGTGTGCATGTATGTACCTAACAAATTCTAGCTAATTGCAATGAGTGGTAATTACACCAAATCAGATATTTTCTTTTACATTTTAAAAAAACAGATTTTTAACATTTTTTAATTAAAACTTAGGTATTAATTTCACAATTAATATTAATAATGATATTATAAAATTAAATTACTCTATATACTCCTCCCCCAACCAAATTTCCTAACTCTAAATAATCAATTCTCTCACTTCTCTCCAACAACAACCGACCGCCGCCTCCCTCTTCTCCCCCCTTCTCCCCTTCCTCCCAGTCACCCAGCATCGTCAACAACCGAGCGACGCCTCCTTCTTCTCCTCCTCCTCCCTCCTCCTACTCCTTCCTACATTCTGTGCAACTGTCGCAGCGTCGCGCTGCTGTCGACGCTGCTGCGATTCCCCCTCCCTTCCCCTCTCCCTCTCCCTCTCCCTCCCTTCTCCCCCTGCCTCCAAATGCACTTTCAGGAAAGTGGCAAAATGGCGACTGGAAGAACCTGTGACTCT
>CAIGRF010354665.1:0-19865 GCA_903798235.1 Fraxinus ornus | reverse complement strand
CTTTTAAAAAATTATCTACCGTAAATAAGATTCATTGATCACTTGACTTTTGAGTTCAAATGGTTGTTTTGATTTTAAATTATGGCAAACTGAAGAAATTAGCATTTAATAATTTTTAACTCCAAACAATTGTGTATTTTAAAAAAAAAAAAGGTAATGCACCTAGGCGCGCTCAATTGTTGACCGCTAAATAAGAAGCTAACCCATTTGGTTTGGCGTTTTGGCCACGCCTCACGCCAAGGGGCGTCTACGCGAACGGCTATGCGCGCCTTTTAGAACACTGACAGTTACTAACTAGTTCACTCTGTTGGTTTATCATCTTTTTTATAAATTTAATGCAAATTTACGCTGGTTTATATTCGTATGAAATCTTCATCAAAAATTTGAAATAGAAAATAGGAATGAAATTAATTCATTAGGGAATAATTTAGAAATTTATCCACGAAAATAATAGTGACAAGTTTTTAGTAATTTTCACATAATTAAGTATTTGCTACAATTGTCGCTGATAGCTGTCACGTAAATATGTTTTTGATATTTACAGTGGACTTGTATATGTCGATCAATTTTCTCAAACATTTTTTTTCTTATAAATGGTCAACTAAATGTTTCTCAAATATTTGGAGGATGCGCCCATCAAGTATAGGAACAATCCAATATTTGCTGATACGTAAATAACATTGCAAGTCATTGAAGCCATTTTGTGTGTCAATATCGTTAGATTGAACATGAATTGGACACACATGATGCACCTATCATTTTAAATCTAGCATTCTTATCTTCATTGTGATACTGTATCGCGAAACCACTTTTCCATCAAGATCTTCATCAAAATGATCACAATACCCTTGATATTAATTAAAAGGGAGAGTTAAAAGTAGAAAATTTTAACATCTCCACCAATGTTAAATTTACCGATTATCAACATTTTATTGTTTTTGCACAAAATCATTCACGAATGACGAAAAATGTCCATCTTTCTATTAAATCCTCGCATAACTTCAACATGGCAATAAGTTTCTGTTTGGTTTCACTAAAAATGTGGATTAAAATTAAACTCAAAATCAATATTAAACTTAATAATATATTTAATGAAATTCACAATTTTTTAGTCACACAATTTATCAATTTTTTTTTAAAATTTACTAAATTCTGTTTTTTATCTAATTCAAACGGGGCTAAATATAGAGTTCAAGTTTCACATCATTCATTCAAGGAAAATTTTGCATGCATCAAGTCAATTTCACACATACATGAACGAGCCTTTTTGTGATGCAACAGACACATCTTTAAATCAATTCAGATGGAAACTTCCATTGAAGTCAACGCTTTCTGGAATTGAAGCTTGTCTGGTTTAGCAATCGGTTGTTGACATATTGTCTCTATTAATATTTTTATACTAAAATAAAATATCTTTTTGAAAGCCAATATACTTTTTCTTACCTAAAAAAAACTTTATATAATGTCAATTTTAAATAGTTTTCACGTTAAAGCATTGTCTTTATTCAGGGTTAATTATTATTAGATTATTCTACTGTATATCAAATGTTACATAATGTACAAGCGACATTATGTACCTTCGATGTACATGTATCAAAGCTTATTGTAATTATAGTCAATTCAATCGTTAGTCGACAAATGTAATCATTTTGATCACTTACTCGACCAACTTATCAATTATACTCATAACTTATCGAGTTGATGTATGCAAACATGTTTAAGAATTGACCATTTGGTACTTAAAGAGACATGCAAGGTACCTATTGTTATAGATTTTGGAAGGGATAATTACTAAATTGTGCGATTTACAAAGTCTAAGACCAACATGTGCTAAATATATAGTTGGAGGACCAAATTGAGTGATACCAACAAGTACAAGACTAATCTATGCATTCCAATAGTCGAAGGAACAACTTCACATAGCAAGATGACCATAATTTCTATTCATATAGTTCGAGGACCAACTTATGTGATTCGGTTAGTTGGAGAACAAACTCATACAATTCAGTTAGTCGATAGACCAACCCGTGCAATTCAATTAGTTGGGGGACCAATCTGTGCTGAACACATAGTTAGACCAATTTGAGCTAGGCACGTAGTTGAAGAACTAACTTGCTTATCTACACAGTGTGAGGACCAAATAGTGAGATTCAAATAAATGGAGTGCAGACTTACGCGATTCGCAAAATTTCGAACGACTTGCGCTAGCCGCATAGTTGGATGGCCAACTTGCCCCATCCACATAGTTGGAGGTGCAATGTGTATATCCAAATAGATAAATTGTAAGCAATTATATCGTTAGCCCATGTTTGGGCCACATTTTTTTTTTCATTCTCATTCTTCTACTCATTTTCAATCACACGTTTTTCAATAAAATAATATATTTTACATTACATCAATAACTTTTTATTCTTTTTCAACCACATATTCTCCATTACATCAACCAAAAAATGCATTATTTTGACAATAATGTGCACCAAATGGGAGTTTAACATGAAAAAAAAAATCCATTGTCTATAAAAGATGTTGTCACATGAATGATTCATTGATATGAAGATGAAATTTAAATAAATTCATATGACCTTTATTTAATAGCTTATGGTTTTAGATTATCAGATAAATAATCAACCAAGCATAGTCGCACATCGATTGATTAGTAAGATGATAAGCGTGATATTAGATCTTCATAAAAGACCTTGATTTGAGTTTTGCCACTATTTATCTCTTAAATAAAGTGCAATGTTAGGTTTTGATTGGTAAATAAATATAGCTTATATACGAGGAGGACGTATTGATAATAACAATTAATGGTGTGTTTGAGTCACATTATTTTAGAAGAATGTATTTAGGAATAGTAGATTAATGGGGAATGTGTGGTTGAAAAAGAAGGAAAAAGTTATTGATATGATGAAAAATATTATTTTATTGCAGAATGTGTAGTTGAAAATGGGTAGAAAAATGAGAATGAAAATTTTAATGAGGCTAAGTAAATGTATTTAGTAGTTGCATAGAAGTTAATTACGCTTTAGAAATAAGGGTCCGTTTGATTGCAATAGTGGAAAATGGTTGGAAAGAAAATATTTTACAGGAAATTGATTTGTCTAGAAATTGTTTTACTAGAAATTGTAATTAATTGTGTTTGATTGATATAATTTTTCATGGAAAATGTTGAAAGTTTGTTGTTCGTTTGATTTCATTTTTTATGGAAATTGTCCATTAAAGTAATAATATTTTCTACTATTGGGTCTATAATTTGTTATAATTGCAAAAAAAAATCGAAAAAAATAATCATACCGAATACCATTTGTTTGGCTTTATTTTTTGCATGGAAATTGTCAATAAAATTGAATTTTTTTTACCATTGTATCTATAATTTTTTTCAATTGCAAAAAAAAAATAGAACATTTTACCAACCAAAACATCAAGAGTTTATTTTTCTAAAAAATGTGGAAATTTTGGAAAGTTGAAAAATATTTTTCGGGAAAATCTTGCCTATCAAACACTACAAAAGTTAAAAAATGAAAAAAAATTCAATGAAAAATGTTTAGCCCCTGTTTGAAACCCATTTTGAGTAGAAAAAAATTTCTNTGTTTGAAACCCATTTTGAGTAGAATAAAGATTTTAGAATAGTGATTGATGTAAGAATGTGTGGTAAAAAAGTGATGAAAAGTTTTTAATTTGTGTGTAATATTATTTTATTAGAAGAATGTGTGGTTGAAATGAAAAATGAGGATGAGAAAGAGAAATTAATGGGTGTCAAACGGGGTTAGTATCAAACGGAGCTTAAATGAAATGTTGATGGTATTTTTGACCATAAGTCAAACAATAGAAGGACAAAGTGGAAAATTGAATACTTTCCACCTAATAAAAAATGATGGAGACATCTCAAATCATTTTGACTTTTGAATTCAAATTACCATTATCCAAAAATCGTTTGAAATTCTACTTTGAATTAATCGTACCATTATCCAATCCAACTGCCATTTTAAATTCTATTTAATTCGACGTTAAATTTTGTTCACTTCCATAAATCATTCATTTTAAATTTTAATACGCGTTTTCTAGGTAGCGTAGACTTTAAAAAGGTAGAACCCCAATCTTCGGGACCCCCATATGTCATGCCCTGAGTCTTGGTGAATGAGATAAATCGCAGGTTATGCCTTTAAGAGTATTGGGTGGAAGACTGTTTATATACTTGCACTTACCTGCCAAATTCATATTTCAGGATTCGAACACTTGACGCGGCAGCTTCAAGTAAAGTTGAAACTTTTCTACCTTCCCCTTTTACCTCTTGGAAATGTGACCTGGGGGCATGTATCATAGACTTTAAGTTGTAGACAATGGAGGTATACGAATAATACACGTGATGTAAGTACATCTCTACGAAATGTGTAAATAAAAATATTCGATCGACATAAAATAAAATGTACTAACCGTGCTATAGAATTTTAGTAATAGTGAAAGCTCTATATCAAAATTTACCAATTTTGAATAAGTTGAAAAATATTAAAATTAACTTTTGTTTGGTTTATGGTGTGTTTGAGTTACATTATTTTGAAAAAATGTATTTTGAAATAGTAGATTGATGGAGAATGTGTGGTTGAAAAAAAGGAAAAGTTATTGATGTGGTGAAAAATATTATTTTAATGAAGAATGTGTGGTTAAAAATAAATAGAAAAATAAGAATGACAATTTTAATGTGTACCAAACAGTGGCTAAATAATCAAATAAATCTTTGAATAAACTATTAGAGAAAATTTCATATTTAACCACTAAACTTTAGCATCTGTAACAAATTAACCCCTAACCTTCATAATCAAACTTGTACATACCCACTCTCTCACCAATTACAAATTCTCTCTACTTTTTGTTATTTTGCTATCCCTTTTATTTAATTAAATGTAATCGTAACAAACCTGAGTCAATTTTATCCTCAATTTAATTCTACACATGAGTGAATTTAAGCAACAAGTTATTGTTTAACGTTCAACAATGACACAAAAAAACCCCTCAATTTCAACATGAAACTAAAGTTGGGTATTAAAAAGTTCAATCTCAAAGGTTAGGACTAATTTTCCACTGACACTAAAGACCAGGGACTAAACATGTAATAAGATACTTCGAAGTTCGACCATTTTTAGGTGGGGTTTAATACACAACGTGGGTCCCACTGGGAGGACGTGGGTGAAAACAGATACCTAGGCAGTGACGCTGTTTTAAGCGCACTGTCCTTCACTCCTTCAAACCACACTCTCTTGTCTCTCTCTCTCTATAATCCAGGGCGTTAAAGCGTCAGTTTTAGGGTTTCTAGCTAATGCTCTTTTAGGCTTCTTCTTCAACTTTAGGTATGTGGATCTTTATCCATTCGAGTACTTTTCTATGGGCCATTTTCTTGTATATTTCTGTAAAATTGTTTATTTTGCTGCATTTTGATGAAATCTGTTGATTTCTTCAAACATGAGTTTTTGTGGGTTTTTAAAGATGTTTTTGTGAGAATCTGAGTTTTTTTCTCACTCTTGAAACCTAATTCATGGTGTTGAAAGCCAGTTAGTTTTAGGGTTTCTTCGTTCTCTGTTTTTTACACCATCTTCTTCTCAAAATCTTGTCTTTTAGGTAAAATTGCTGTAACTCGAAGCCCATTTTTTAATTGCTATTTTGTGTCAAATTTCAGGGTTTGTTAAAATCGACTGTAATTTTTTTTTTTTGCTGCATTTTTGTGAAATCTGTTCACTTATTTTGTTAAATACCGTGATCAAAGCCGATTTTTACGCGTTCTGTTTTGTAGGTTTTTAAAGGCAGTAATAATTTTGAGTTTTCCTCTCTCAAAAGACTTGTTTTTTAGGGTTTTGTTTCTCTTTTTAGCGCAGCCAGTTACATTTCCACTTTTTCTCTCATACCCTCTTGAGTTTTAAGGCACGATTTCTTGAAATCCCCTAGATTCCCACTTTTTGGGCATTTTTGCTAATTTTTTTTTTATATTTTACCAACAAACTGCTGTTATAATTTGTCGCATAACTTGATCTTAAAACTTGTTTAGAATTTGTGGGTTTTAAAGTGTTTAATAAGATCTTTCTCTATTTTTGCTTTTATTTTCATATATATATTTTAAACGCGTAGCTATTTTCTGATTTACTTCGATCTTTCTTTACTCTCGCCAGAAATAGTTTTTGACGAGTTGGGTTTATTTTTAATGCTTTCCCCCTCATTTTTGGTCTCATGCAATTTGATTCTTTAGTGTCAGAGGAAGCCGTTCTTTTTTGTTATTTATTTTTGTCGGTTGAGGATATTTGTGTCTACATAAAATGACCTTTTTTAGCTGCTTTCTTTACAATACTTTTTTATTTATATTTTTTGTGGGCTGCTCTCTGTTTTTCTGTGTTCTATCATGCATGCGACATTTTGATCTATTTTTTCCCCTTGCTCTGGTCATGGACTAGTTTATGCTTGTTAGCTGTTTAGATCTGCTCAAAATCAGATTTTTAGCTGCTTTTCTTGGCTATTTCTTTTGTGGGTTGCTATCTTGCTTTCCAGTATACTGTCATATGTATGCTCCATTTTGGTCTTATTTTTACCCTCGCTGTTGTCATGGACTAGTTTATGCCCTGTTAACTATGTTTCTTCAAGTTCCCCGGGTTTTTACTCTCCTGTTTTTCTCTTCATTTTGTTTAATTCTACTTATAAATTATCTCCTAACTTGCCAGACTTTCAGAATCACCTCGTGAAGTTTTTCTAAGAAATCTGACAATGGATCCCTCCGAACAAGCTCATAATGGGGAACAAGAGCATAATGGGGTTAAGGAGCCTGAACAAGAACATAATGGGGCTGCAGATCCTTTGCCGCCTCCCCCGCCTGTTCCTCCAAACGTTACTCCAATCAAAGCGGAATCAGAACAGGCGGTAAAAAAGGTTTTCCGTGCTCCAATGGCTAGACGAGGCACGGGGACCAAGGGAAATAAGGTTCCTATTCTGACCAATCACTTCAAAGTGAATGTCTCCAATGTTGATGGGCACTTCTTTCATTACAGTGTATGTCTTTGTAACCACAATCTCTGGTCTTATCTATTTTGGTGGTATTATAACATTTTTTGCTTAAGAATGTTTGGCTTACTTGATTTGCTTCCCTAATTTTGTTTCTTCTTAGGTTGCCCTGGCCTACGAAGATGGTCATCCTGTAGATGGGAAAGGTGTTGGAAGAAAAGTGTTGGACAGAGTCCACCAAACTTACGATACTGAGTTGGCTGGCAAAGAATTTGCCTATGATGGGGAGAAAAGCCTGTTTACTGTAGGCGCACTTCCACGAAACAAACTCGAGTTTACTGTTGTGCTTGACGATGTTACTTCAAATAGGTTTGTCAGAATATCTGTCGTTTTAACTTGTTTATTTGATGTTTGTGTCTTTTTATGCTACTGCATGGTTTGTATGCAGGAACAATGGAAATGCTAGTCCTGGCAGACCTGGAAGTCCAAATGAGGGTGACAAGAAAAGGTTAAGGAGACCATATCGATCCAAAACTTATAAAGTGGAGATAAGTTTTGCTGCCAAAATCCCCATGCAGGCGATTGCAAATGCTTTACGCGGTCAGGAATCTGAAAACTCCCAAGAAGCCTTGAGAGTTTTGGATATCATTTTAAGGCAGCATGCTGCAAAGAAGTAAGCTGTACTTCTAGCTTGAAGTGGTATAAGACATGAAATAGATTATGAGGGTGTTTGGTAGAGATTAAAATCAGATTAAAATTGAAAATAGAGCCGTTATTGTTGACTTTTATTAGATAGACGGGACCCAATAACGGTCATATTTTCAATTTTAATTGGATTTTAAGCCGTACCAAACAGGCTCTATGTCAGACTATGCTAAAATGTTACTTTTCTTGAAAGTAAGCCAAGACTTGAGTTTTAATAGTATACTTTCTGAAAATGTAAGTTAAAGAGTAAAATAAGTAATTTTGGCACAGTCCAACTCACTTGTCTCTTGAAGTTGTTATCACACGAATAATTAACCATATGCTCAATGTCAGGGGTTGCCTTCTGGTTCGTCAATCTTTCTTTGACAATAATCCGAGGAATTTCACTGACGTTGGAGGAGGAGTTCTTGGCTGTCGTGGATTCCACTCGAGTTTCCGAACCTCTCAGGGAGGTTTGTCTTTGAACATAGGTAATACTTTGTTTGCATAATTTTCCCTCATCATTTGTTATTAAGGTATTATAATTTCGTTGCAATTGTTTAATTACAATGTTATCCATTTTTATGTTCTCAGACGTATCTACAACTATGATAATTCAGCCTGGTCCTGTAGTAGACTTTCTTATTGCGAACCAAAATGTGAAGGATCCCTTTTCTATTGACTGGGCAAAGGTAAGGAGCTATTTCATCTAGGCAGTTGTTTGTGTTTAATTGAACTACTTCTTCAACCAAGAGTGCTTTCTCACTGCAAGAAAAATCTACTTAAATTTGAACTCCTCAGGCAAAACGTGTCCTAAAGAATTTGAGGATAACGACGAGTCCTACTAACCAAGAGTACAAAATTACTGGATTAAGTGAGAGGCCTTGCAAAGAGCAATTGTATGTTTTATCTGTTCATTCAATCTTCTTATTTATTTAATTTTTATTCACTTTTCTAGTTTCCGTTGTTTGGCATGAGTCTGGAGTTTTTTTCCTCAAATTTTCAGGTTCTCACTGAAGCAGAAAAACAAGGATGATGCTGGTGAAGCTCAAACCACCGAAGTGACTGTCTATGATTACTTTGTTAATAGCCGCAATATTGATTTGCGCTATTCTGCCGATTTACCTTGTATCAATGTTGGCAAGCCTAAGCGTCCAACTTACTTCCCTATTGAGGTAAAACCTTGTAATAAAATTCAACTTTTCTATTTTATGCATTTCTTATTGAGTTTATTACTGATGGATGATAAACACCACTGATCTCTGGAAAACAGGAATTTAATTGGTTTGCTTTTGCCCTTGCAGCTTTGTTCCTTGGTGTCCTTGCAACGGTACACCAAAGCTCTCTCCACCTTTCAGAGAGCTTCTCTTGTGGAGAAGTCACGGCAAAAGCCGCAAGAGCGGATGTCAACTCTGAGCGGCGTACGTTATTTTTTTTTTTTGTAGGTGAATGATTTTATGTTGGCTTTGATTAACTGGCATCGGGTTGTGGCAGGCTTTGAAAAGTAATAACTATGATTCGGAGCCTCTGCTTCGTTCTTGCGGCATTTCTATCAGCAGTAACTTTACACAGGTTGATGGCCGTGTTTTGCCAACCCCGAAGGTATTTTTTGAGACATATTATACTTTGTAGTTGTATCTCCATATCCGTTTTATTGTAATCTTGTGTTAGTAAGGTGGGTGGAAAGGTTTCAACCTATCTTATATTTTCTATCTGCAGTTGAAAGCTGGAAACGGAGATGATATATATGCTAGAAATGGAAGGTGGAACTTCAATAATAAGGTTTGCCTTGTGCTAATCTGATCATAGGTATAAATTAATATACCAATTTCTGTGATTCTTCACCCTTTAAAACACATTTATATTGTTGGACAGAAATTTGTTAATCCCAGCAAGGTAGAACGATGGGCTGTTGCCAACTTTTCAGCTCGTTGTGACGTACGTGGCCTTGTCAGGGATTTGATTAAAGTTGGAGAAATGAAAGGAATTGTATGTTCTGCCTGATTCTTTGGTGCTTACTAGTTACTGTAGGAAATTAATTTGGTAATCTATTTTAATTCTTACATGCTGTCTTCAGAGTGTGGAGGCTCCGTTCGATGTATTTGAAGAGAACCCACAGTTCAGACGGGCTCCACCACTTGTTCGGGTAGAAAAGATGTTTGAAGAAATTCAGTCAAAGCTTCCCGGGGCTCCCAAGTTCCTTCTCTGTTTACTTCCGGAGAGAAAAAACTGTGACATATATGGTTTGTTAGTTGGCAATTTTTTGTTATTATAAATTATGCATAAAAATTAGAGGCATCTTTTAAACCTGTTCAAAACTTTTAAGGTCCATGGAAACGTAAAAATCTGGCTGATTTTGGGGTCGTTACTCAATGCCTGGCTCCCACCAGAGTTAACGATCAGTATCTGACTAATCTTCTTTTGAAGATCAATGCAAAGGTAAAAGATACTCATGAAATTGTGTGTTGTGTTAAATATTATGAGATTTTGCCTGGATAATTTCAAAATTTTGAAAATTTTATGGTTTGCCCATTGCATTCTTGTTTGTTTGCAGCTTGGTGGCTTAAATTCTGTCTTAGCCATCGAACAAAATCCGTCTATTCCAATGATATCCAAGTTTCCATCCATAATTCTTGGGATGGATGTGTCACATGGCTCCCCTGGGCAGTCTGATATCCCATCCATTGCTGCGGTGAAGTGCTCCCTCTCTCGTGTCTGGTTGAAATTTAGTTTTTATTTTTTCTATATTATCTACTTATTGCAACCTGCTTTTGTGTTTATGTTTTAAACAGGTAGTCAGCTCGAGACAATGGCCATCGATCTCTCGTTACCGAGCTTGTGTTCGCACTCAGTCCCCGAAGGTGGAAATGATAGATTCTTTGTATAAACGTGTGTCCGACACTGAGGATGAGGGCATAATCAGGTGAGTTTTTTTTGTCTTGGGTTGGCATTTTTAAAGCAAAGCCCCGTTTCAGCAGCCATTTGATAGGTCGAAATTCTTTGACTGTACAAGCAAGTAATTCGATCATGATTTGAACTGCAGGGAACTTTTGCTAGATTTCTACGTCAGTTCTGGAAAAAGGAAGCCTGATCAGATAATCATATTCAGGTAAATGGTTGTACATCCACGTTATAAATATATTATCGATCTCAAACACATTTGATAAGTTATTCATAAAGCATATTGTTATCCACTATTTTTTTAGTCTCTTTTGATATCATTTAATCATAACTATGAATTGCACCACAAAAAGGTTTGCTGATTGTTACTTTTCCCCATGTGCAAATTATCAGGGATGGTGTGAGTGAATCTCAGTTTAATCAAGTTCTCAACATTGAATTGAATCAAATTATAGAGGTAGTCACACTTATCATATTTAAGATGGAAGTTTAAAATCTTCTTGAATTTCGAACTAAATTAAAGAGAGTTTTTGGGTTTTCAATCTTTCGTTTCATTGCGCAGGCTTGCAAGTTTCTAGATGAGAAGTGGTCACCCAAATTCGTCGTAATCATTGCACAGAAAAATCACCACACAAAGTTCTTTCAGCCTGGGTCCCCGGACAATGTGCAGCCAGGTAAGTAATATGTTGTATTAATCGTGCAAAATATATGCGGGAAATTATTATTTGTATTTACCTAAAAGAGTTGCATGGTGAAGGCCTTCCATTGACTCCTACAACATTCTGATTTTACAGGAACGATAATTGATAACAAAGTTTGTCATCCCCGAAACAATGACTTTTACCTGTGTGCTCATGCTGGGATGATAGTAAGTGTTATGCATATCCTTTTGTAACTACCTTAAATGTAAATTATTTCTTTAGTAGTGAGAACAAAATTTTTAGTACCTATATTTTTCTGACATGATTGTCATCTCGAAGTTGTATGGACTTTACCGGCTTGGCTAGTCAAGTTGAATGACTAAAATTTACCATATTTTAATTATGTTTTCTCAATATTTGGGTGTAAATCATTAATAATATTATGTCAGAACTGCAGTATGACTATCTTCATGCTTCTTTGGCAAATTTGGAATTTGATTGGACTTTATATTGTTGATGCTTTTAGAAGTTTGACCTCTACAACTTGTGTGGATTAGAATGCCATCAACATTTGCTAATTTTATCTTTGCTTATTTCAGGGGACTACCCGACCAACTCATTACCATGTTCTGTTAGATGAGGTGGGTTTCTCACCAGATGATCTACAGGAGCTTGTGCACAACCTTTCTTATGTGTAAGTGAATTATTTACTACAGTTAATTCACTCACTAAGTTGAAACAATAAAAAGTAGTTGACTCATAATCGCATCTTTCTTTATTCCAGTTACCAGAGGAGCACTACTGCTATATCTGTCGGTAAGACGAGACAAATTTAGATTCCAAATTCATCCGTGCCTTTGGGTATTTCCTGCTTTCATTTTAATTTTACTCAGACTGATTGATTTCGTATGTGCTCAACTGCAGTTGCTCCTATCTGCTATGCTCATTTGGCTGCTACCCAGTTGGGTCAGTGGATGAAGTTTGAAGATGCGTCAGAGACGTCATCCAGCCACAATGGGGCGGCACCTGCTGGAGGTGGTCCTCCTGTGCCACAGATGCCTAAGTTGCAGGAGAGTGTCCGTAATTCCATGTTTTTCTGTTGATGCGCAGTTATCCCTTCTCGGCTTATGTATAAAGACAACTTCGGCCGTAGTTTATGTCTAGTGACTTTGCTCATGTTTTGTGTTTGATCATGGACGGTTCTGGACCGGGTAGTCTGCGTGTTTATATCCTTGAGCTAGTCATCCATACACTAGCTTGATTTTCCATGTAGGATGCTTATGTTTTCTCAACTCTCCTGTGGGAACGGCTTGTGGCAGTTTGCCTAGTACTATTTTCTGAAGTACTCTTCAGGATCTGTTCTGACGTTTTGAAATCATGCTCTTGATATTACTTCACACTCTTTACCTACCGTGGTAAGTTTTTGCAGGGATGTACAACTGAGTATACATTTGAAACAAAACAATAGTTGTGCAAGCAAAATTTGAACTTAGTTGGAAAATAACTCGGTGCCTCGATGGTCTTGGAAGCGTATTTGAATTTGTTGACGCTCGACTCCTTCCAGAGTTGCTCAGTGCCTATTGGTTTGTGGGTTATTCTTCAACGATGATCCAAGGAACTTCGCTGATGGTGAAATGGAGTTCTTGGGTGCAGAGGGTTTCACCCGAGTAGTTCGAGGACTGATGAACCAATATGCATCGAGTTACTTTGGGAGTAGCCAGGAATAACCACCCCACAATCCGCTTCCGATGGGCTTATCAGTACAAGTGATTCATCTTAGTTAAAGAAGGAACTTGGGCGTCTCAGCAAATTTTTGCATAAAAATGGACGTTTAGGATTGGAAGGCTGAATGGTATCGCACACCCCTTTTTAGATTTAATGGGTTAACAAGCAAATTTCATGATACGCAAGTTTATTTGGATCATGCAAGACATGTTCTAGACTATGATAATATGTTCGACTTAAATATGATTAGAGATGACAACTTGAAAGCAAATATTTACTTGTTCAAGGCCCATTTAGTCCATGGACTATAAGCCTCTGTAAATTTTTCTAGTCCAGTAGGCTGCTTGTTTGACCCATCTATAGGTTTTGTTGGGCTTCAAACAATTATCCACGGCATGTGGACTATTAAGTTGATAAAATATGTGATATGATTTGGTTCGATTTGGATTGAGTACTGAATTAGGTTAGTTTCGGTTTGGAATTTAACCAAACTGACAAGGTCGGTTCAGTGCATCATTGATATGCGCAAATGAACTTTCGATAAAAGTTGATGAAATTTGTGGTTGAAAAGTTGTGGGTCCCGTGAAATATATGGTTAAAAATGGTCGTATACTTTGACTTTGATAATCTGCTTTATTCTTTTCTCATTAATTGTTTGTAATAAATAAAGAAAATCGGTCCATAAGTACATTCCAACGGTATTATACTACTTTATTTTATAATAAATGATATTTTTACCAATTAATTTCTTTAAATTATCAATAGCTCGAGGCTGTCGATAACAAGAGTACATTCAGATTGGCCATGTATAATTAGCTTCATCATTTTCTCTAGTTAATCCTCCAAGATTAACATCAGTACATGTCGATAGAATAATTTAGATTCTTCAATAATTCAGATTGGCTAAGATCTTGAAAATATGAACGAGCACAAGAATTTCAAGAACGACTATAGGGTCAAACCATTGTTGGTCATTGCTGTTGGATTGTTTTTCTACTAATGGACTAGCATTTACATTTTGATTATTGGGCACATAATGGAATGGGCCATTTTTAATTAACACATATGGAGACCCCTTACTCTCATCCCAATAAATATAGAATTCGCCCATTGAATTCTATAGATAATTGAAAAACCGTTTGCCTCTTGTTTGGAAGATGAAGATGATCGATGCTTAGGGTTGAAAGGGGTAGAGTGTAATTCTCTGCATACAAGATTTCTTTATTTTTACAGCTTTTAGAAAGGAAATGGAAACTCAACCACAAGCTATTGGAGGCACGCTTTTCTTTGATATTGATGAATGCATGCTATGGAAGTTGAGAAGAGATTTTGAAAACATTTAATTCTTGCAATTGGTATCAGAGCTTCCTTCTCATTTTTCATGGCTGTGTCATTTATATTTCCCTTCCTTTTGGAGATTCTCGTATTTTGGAAGAACTTTGGTTTTCTAATGTGAAGGTGTAGTGATTTCCTGGACCGAGACCATCAATTAAAGAATATGGGTTGCTTGTATTTTTTTTTATGTGATTCTTCATCCGCTTATGGAAGTCGTCACTATCATCTTACGTGCATAATGCTGCAGTTTTTTATTTTTCGCTGATGCAAGTAACTTTTTGCTATGAAAGTTGAGAAGAGATTTTGAAAACATTTAATTCTTGCAATTGGTATCAGAGCTTCCTTCTCATTTTTCATGGCCGTGTCATTTATATTTCCCTTCCTTTTGGAGATTCTCGTATTTTGGAAGAACTTTGGTTTTCTAATGTGAAGGTGTAGTGATTTCCTGGACCGAGACCATCAATTAAAGAATATGGGTACCTTGTATTTTTTTTGATGTGATTCTTCATCAGCTTATGGAAGTCGTCACTATCATCTTACGTGCATAATGCTGCAGTTTTTTTTTTTTCGCTGATGCAAGTAACTTTGGTGGAAATAATAGTTTGTTAATGGAAGTCTTGAATTTGTTTAGCCAGATGCAACAATCCTTAGTTAAGCCTAGTGAAGTTACTCTTGTGGCATTAATTGGTGCTTGTGCTGAGAACGGTACACTCAATCAAGGAATATGGGCGCATGCTTATGTAATTAGAAATCATCTAAACCTTAATCGTTTCATTGGAACAACATTAATTACCTTGTATGCAAACTGTGGGTATCTTAATTTTGCTATTCAACTGTTTGACCAGTTGCTTCAGAAGCATATTTTTTTTTTACAATGCTATGATTAAAGGACTTGCTATACATGGTCATGGGCACGAGGCACTTGTCCTATTCAAGAAAATGAGAGAAGAGGGTTTGGGCCCAGATGATGTAACAATATTAATCATAATTTATGCTTGCTCACATGTGGGATTGGTGGATGAAGGGTGCAAACTCTGAGGCAATTAAGAGTAATTATGGACTTGAACCTAAACTCGTGCACTATTGTTGCCTGGTGGATCTTTTGGGTCGTGCAGGGTAGCTTAAGGAAGTTGAGAAATTGGTTGGGACCATGCCTATGAAACCTAATGCAATTTTGTGGAGGTCTTTACTTGGGGCAGCAAGAGTTCATGGGAATTTAGAGATAGGTGAAGTTATATATATTTTGTTTCCTATGTATTATATCACTTTGTTGTAATATCGATGTTTTTGAAATGGCTTTGTACTCACCTCTTGTGGGACAAGACATGATAAATTATCGGGATTGTTATGTTGTTCATACTTCCACTTGATGAAATTTTACTAAGATCCATATAGATAATATATTTGCCATGTCGGTGAATCATTATTTGGCAGGATGCTTAGGACGACAAAGATAATAGTTAAGTGCTTGGCACTTGGTGGCCTAATTCTATCATCTCGGTAGTGGGTCATTTTAAGTCATTGTATTTAAATATTTTGTTTTGTCATGCGTAAGATCCTTTAGTGTGTCTCGGACTCTAGCATTGTGCGTAAGAGTTTATTTTTAAATAAAACTCTAGTATGGACATAAAGTTGCCTATAGTATACATTTGTATTGGGCATATTTTGATAGATCATATGTTAACTGACCCACTAACTAAAGGTTTAGCTCCAAAATTGTTTCAAGAGCATGTGACTCATTTGTGATTGTTAGAATCTTATGTTGTATTTAGTTGGTGGGAGTTCTGTAATCATTGCTAGTTTAATGTATATATATATATTGTTTATGCATATATTCTATTTTTGTCCTTTAAATATAGCAATGTCAATACATGCTTGAGTCACGCCCATTTTTTGACAAGGCAATGCTTATTTATATATTGAAACATGTGTTTATAACTCTTTTGATATTTTCCATACTGCTTTTGCATCTCATTGGTTTATGTTACGTGATTTCAAGTATTGGTCATGTGTTGTATATCCTGTCGGTATATCATTCACTGGCTTGAACTTGTAGATACATTTTAAACAAGACCTTTAAGTTTTGAGATGCTTGTTTGTATTTATGTAGTGACAAAATGTAATGTTCTTCAAGAGGGAGATTGTTGAATTGTTTTTCTACTAATGAACTAACATTTACATTTTGATTATTGGGCCCATAATGGGATGGGCCATTTTTAATTAACACATATGGAGGTCCCTTACTCTCACCCCAATTTATATAGAATTGGCCCATTGAATTCTATAGACAATTGAAAAACCCTTTGCCTCTTGTTTGGAAGATGGAGATGATCGGTGCTTAGGGTTGAAAGGGGTGGAGTGTTATTCTCTCCATACAAGATTTCTTCATTTTTACAGCTTAAATAAAGGAAATGGAAGCTCAACCACAAACTATTGGAGGTATGATTTACTTTGGTATTGATGGATGCATGCTGTGAAAGTTGAGAAGAGATTATTGAAAACATTTAATTCTTACAATTGCTTCAGACGAAGATTTTTCTTCTGGTCATGATGGTGACCTCATGACTGAGATGTCACCACAATGACTACTTTATCCAACGACGCAGACGATAGGCTATGAATCCAAGGATTTCTTCACTACCTGCAAGATGCGACGCTATTTGATTTTTATAAAAATCAGATTTTTAGTAAATTTTGATAAATATTAATGAAAAGTATGATTGGAAAGTTGATAACAATTGTGGGTCCCATAAAATGCGGTAAAAAATGAGAATGAAAAAAAAAATTTGAAAAAATGATGGCCAAATAGNGTTAACTGACCCACTAACTAAAGGTTTAGCTCCAAAATTGTTTCAAGAGCATGTGACTCATTTGTGATTGTTAGAATCTTATGTTGTATTTAGTTGGTGGGAGTTCTGTAATCATTGCTAGTTTAATGTATATATATATATTGTTTATGCATATATTCTATTTTTGTCCTTTAAATATAGCAATGTCAATACATGCTTGAGTCACGCCCATTTTTTGACAAGGCAATGCTTATTTATATATTGAAACATGTGTTTATAACTCTTTTGATATTTTCCATACTGCTTTTGCATCTCATTGGTTTATGTTACGTGATTTCAAGTATTGGTCATGTGTTGTATATCCTGTCGGTATATCATTCACTGGCTTGAACTTGTAGATACATTTTAAACAAGACCTTTAAGTTTTGAGATGCTTGTTTGTATTTATGTAGTGACAAAATGTAATGTTCTTCAAGAGGGAGATTGTTGAATTGTTTTTCTACTAATGAACTAACATTTACATTTTGATTATTGGGCCCATAATGGGATGGGCCATTTTTAATTAACACATATGGAGGTCCCTTACTCTCACCCCAATTTATATAGAATTGGCCCATTGAATTCTATAGACAATTGAAAAACCCTTTGCCTCTTGTTTGGAAGATGGAGATGATCGGTGCTTAGGGTTGAAAGGGGTGGAGTGTTATTCTCTCCATACAAGATTTCTTCATTTTTACAGCTTAAATAAAGGAAATGGAAGCTCAACCACAAACTATTGGATGTATGATTTACTTTGGTATTGATGGATGCATGCTGTGAAAGTTGAGAAGAGATTATTGAAAACATTTAATTCTTACAATTGCTTCAGACGAAGATTTTTCTTCTGGTCATGATGGTGACCTCATGACTGAGATGTCACCACAATGACTACTTTATCCAACGACGCAGACGATAGGCTATGAATCCAAGGATTTCTTCACTACCTGCAAGATGCGACGCTATTTGATTTTTATAAAAATCAGATTTTTAGTAAATTTTGATAAATATTAATGAAAAGTATGATTGGAAAGTTGATAACAATTGTGGGTCCCATAAAATGCGGTAAAAAATGAGAATGAAAAAAAAAATTTGAAAAAATGATGGCCAAATAGTGGCTTGATTTGAATGAAGAACATTATTTTTTTTTTCATTCACTTTGAAAAATGCGTGCGTAGGCTTTTTAAGCACGTAGAGAAATCTATTTAAGTCACATGACGGAGACTATCTAAATTATGTACCGAAACATTTTAAATTTAGAAGTAACCATTTTGGTGATAAACTAACTTAAGTTTCGCGCCTAAATTACAACCTCCAACATTCCTTTTTTACCTTTTTAATCGAAGGGAGATGGATATCGCGAAGCCTTTTGAAGAACTTTATGCTTGGTATTTGTATCTTCATCTGCAGACGGAACTTGGAGAACTTCATCGGCCACCGGACTAGTCGAAAAGAACCTCTTTTGACCACCTTGAACCTGATCGAAGAGGAAATTCTTGTTACAAATCCAACATTAATGAGATCAAATGATTTTAATGTAGCTGCCATTTCAATTACCTTAGTTTCTTCAAATTGGTTTTTGGCATTTGAGGATTGTTCATCAATCATCTTGAAATTGTTAGAATCCAGATGCCCTTTTTCAAAAATTGTAAGATTCTTCCCTGGAGAATGACTTTTCTTATTTTTCAACTCTAAAAGCAGATTGATTTCATCGATTTCAACTTGAGTCAAAGAATCACTAGTCATGACTTCATCTTCATCGACTTTTCCTCCGAGTTCATTTCTCGGTTGAGGACCGGAATCTACATTTCCGAGAGTTAAGAGCAAATTTACAGCATCAAATAGTTCCTCCTCTTCTGTAGTAGATCGATTCAAAGATTTAGCATCGACCTTCGACTCAATTTCGGGCTTCATTCCTCTCCACTCCTCTTCAGAATGATCATCCATGTGCTCAAATAAAGATTTTCTTGAATAATATATTTCCTTACAAAGTCCGCAAATGAATTGTTTTTGCCCCATCAACTTATTTTTTCCGAGTCTAGAGTTTTAATTCTACCTCGAGATGGAGAAAATAACTTCAGTGAGACGATCCTATATGCACAAGCGATAGCCAAACATGTTATAAGTTACGACATGAATTTCATTCCCAATAAAGTTCGCCAACTAAGGTATTTATCAACATTTATTTCATTCTAATCCTAAGCACTTTTTTTTCCCATTTAATTGCTTTTAAGTAAGAATCCAAAATAATGAGATAGAAAATAAATGCACTTGTTGAAATTAGTAGAAACCATCCAAAATCTATTAACTCCCTTCTGTTGGATTTCAACAACCATGAAATAATCTGCCAGTAGATTTATCAGTAATTACAATTAATTCCTTAGAAAAGACAAATTCTTACAATGAGTTGGTATACAATGGTGGATACAGGAATCTGGGTGAACACGACGACAACCCAATATAAGGAAAAATAAAAAATAAAAATTGGCGGAGCCAGTACGGACAACCGCATGAGTTTGTCGAGTGCTGGCTTTATCCCTGTATACAATACAAATAGGATGTTAAATGGAGTGAGTCGTTCATCGATACGTCGCTTACCCCAAAGGCAAGTTGTGGGGGTGACTCAAACCAAGCCACGATTTTTCCGTGTGAGTCGCTCATTGGGTCACACGATGGGCCCACCGTGCGAGTCGATTCTCAAGCTAATTATTGGCTTGCCATATCTATTTAGCTACTTGAATTTGAAATCCACAGGTACTCCCCTGGTCTCAGTCTG
>CAIGRF010354646.1:3099-30857 GCA_903798235.1 Fraxinus ornus | reverse complement strand
TATCTCGTTATTACATACGACCACGGACGATTTAAGATTCAATCATAAGTAATTTGTATCTCACAATCAGAACTCCTTGTGATTAACAAATCACCAATACTTGAATCTACGGATTCTATTATTTAATTAATTAGAATATTAATTCGATTAAATAATAGATATTTCCATAAATATGCATCAGTTACATATACATTAAAAGTGTTTATGTCCAAAGTTGATTGGACTTAGGGCATAACACTTACAGTAGGGACAGGCTGAAGCATAGTGGAGTTTTTTGTGGTGGTGTTCTAGTTAGATGAATGGTGGGCATGATTGTTTTTTATTTTCTTTTTTATTTTGCCTTTTTCTTGTTGGTAATTTTTAGAAGTGTTTTGTGAGAATTGATTTTCTTTTTTAAGAATGTAATAAAAAAGTAGAAAAAAGTTATGAATTTATGTGTAATTTTTTAGTATATTTTGATAAAAATTGATGAAATATATGGTTGAAAAATTGTGAGTCTCATAAAATATGTGTTTAAAATTAGTTATTGATATTGATTTAGATTAAAATCTTAATTTTAATTTCTACCACATGCCTAAATAAACCCACTAAAAAGTATAATTTCCATGAAAAACAAAACCAATCAAACACGAAAAGATGAAAAATCTCAACATTTTTCAAGTGAAAAATTATACCAATCAAATACAATTAATTAATAATTCTCAGTATAACAAGTTCTAAGCAATTCAATTCTTTGGAATTCGTTTTCTTTCTACCCAAATTTCATTCTTGCAATCAAACGGACGAATTGATTGGATTACTACTTAATTTGGTTAAATATTGATTGTTGCAGGATAGATTCAGGTTTTGAATGGCTTTTGAATGAAAGAAGTGATAATCGGTCAAAGAAGGACGAAAATGGAAGAAATCTAAAGTTCAAGAACCAAATTATAAACATTTAAAAGTCTTTTCGAACCAAGGAATGAAGATTGAAGATCACACGAAGTTAATCGGATGAAATTAGAAGATTAAGGGATAAATTTGCATGAAAAAAGGTTCCCAGATGAAAGAGGAAGAAAAGTTGGGGACCAATTTGCAACTAACTCCAAAAGCAAGTGTGCGGTCACATATTGTAACACATTGCGATTGCAACACACCTTTCAGCAATAGTAGCGGCCTGGAATAGTTAGTGTTGCAATTGCAACCCAAAATAGGTTGTGAATGTATGGTATTAATTTAGCAGACAAGGACAATTCCCTCTTTGATTGAAATTCCTTATGGCAACCATCTTGGACGCGGATTTCAACCTCTTTAAGTATAGAACAACATCCTACATTGGAAGATACATCTCATATCATACAATATATTAAATCTTGCAATCAAGGAAGGCTAGATTGTCATTCTTTTGGAAGAAATTAGAAGGCAAGATCCAAGAATTTCTCTCTTTGAAGATTCGATATTGATTTTTAGGTAAAGAAGAGGAATGTGGAGCTAGAGATTAACCAAAGAAGATTGATCACATTCAAGATTTCATGACTTCAGGTTATGTCTTATAAACCAAACATGAAATCTTGTAATTTTGTAATGCTATGCTAGATTTTTGATCTATAAGACATAGATGAACTTATGTTATGAAGTTTTATTAAAATTTTCAACACTTTAACGCTCAATATGTGTTTATTCTTGAATGATTGTTATAAGATTTAATACTTTTCAATTACCTGATCAATAATTGGATTGATGTATGTTTTTTATTGTTATCAAGAAAAACAATAAGAAAGTAGTATGTTATAACAATTATTTTAAGGTTTGATAGGGCTATAAATATATTGTTATGCATTGCATAATTATATAGGTGAACTAGTATTTTTATTCACACTTTCATATTTGCATCTTTGATAGAGATATATGAATATCACGTGAAATGATATGTTTAATTCTAATAAAGAAAGATTATTAAATGAATTGGAAATGTTGATCAACAATAATGAATAAATATGTCACGGTATTGAAATGTATTGAAATGGATAAATAAAGGGGTTTCAAAGTTTTAGTGCTTATTTTAATGAACTTTGCAAAAAGCTTCTTAATTGATCATTAGTTAATTTAATTAGATAAGTAGTATAAAATCAAATACACAACTTGACCTTTCAATTAGAGTTAACAATAACTAGAACTAGAACTAAATTAAGTATATAGTCTCTGTAGAACGATACTTTATTCATCATTATAGTACTTATCTACGGTACCTTGCACTTGCAAGGTTTCATCGATCAACAATCTCCTCTCTTCTCCCCTTTGACGTAGATTTACCACAATAATGTTGAACCACGTAAATTTTCACATTCTTCTTGTTAGTTTTATTCATTATTAAATCTTCGGTAATCAATCTAATATTTTACTAAGATCGTGAGGATAACACTTTCATTTTAATTTTAGGAAAAATTGTAGTAGCAATCTCTAATATTTTACCCTTTTTTAAGACTTTACCCTAACATTCAGTTTGTACTAGCGGAGGTCCCCAATCTTTCATAAATTCGTATCTAGGGTTCAAATGGATAGAAACAATCCATGTGGGCATTAGTTGACCATATAAATTTATTTTGACCAAATTTGAAAGGGATATAATATTAACTTTACAAGTTTAACATATTACATAATTAACAAAAAACCAAAAATAAAAAAATTAGGTAATCTTCTTCACAACTCCCACCCATTCCTTCGCCTAATCCATCAACCTAACTCCGACACCACCACCGCCGTTGACCTTTCCCAATTGGATTGATCTTCTTCCCCAGCCTCTGCTTCACCATATCTAAATCAGTAAACATTGCATCACTACAAATAGTTTTCTTGAAAAAAATTCAAATTCACACCAAAAGAAGACTACAAAATTCAAGAATCTCTGCCCAATTTTCTTGATGAGAATGGAATCCTCATCGGGTTTGATAAGGATAAATCCTCTTCTGATTCTTCTCTTGATCTCAGATGATTTGTTGTTATGTACATATCATTTCTTTCCTAGTTTGTAGGATATTCTCACATGTATCAATTATAGTTATTTGTTTCCTAGTATATAGGATCTTCCAACTGTACATTCATTCTATATAATGAGAATTGTTCACCTCAATATTCATTGAGGATTCCAGCCATCTCACACACGGGTTATTGAACCTTCATATGGTATCAGAGCCAAATTTTGGCAACCCCTTTTTTTCTTCTTCGATCTTTTCCATGGCTGCTTCATCCTCATCATCTTCACTTTCGCTCAACACGATGGTGAATATGCTCACCAACAAATTGACCTCCTCTAATTACTTGTTATGGAGAAATCAATTTATTCCACTGTTAACCAATCAAGATCTTCTTGGATTTCTGGACGGTAGTATCACAGCTCCTTCTCCCAAGGTTACTAACTCTGACAACACCACCTAAGTGAATCCAGCATATACTTCCTAGATGAATACAGATCAGACTCTCCTAAGTCTCATCTATTCTTCTCTCACAAAGGAGTTAATGAGTGAAGTAATTGGTTTGAGTCATGCACACGAGGCCTGGACTACTCTTGAAGCCTCTTTCTCTCACAGATCCAAGACTCAAGAACTCTAACTTAAGGACGAGCTTCAATTGATATAGTGAGGCTCAAGATCAGTGGCTGAATTTTCTCGACACTTCAAAGGGTTTTGCAATCAACTAGATGCAACGGTTGTCCCATTGATGACCGGATAAAGTCCATTGGTTTTTGAGAGCCTTGGGACCCGATTACAATATCTTCTCAACTACGATGCTTTCCCAGCTTCCATTACCTTTTTTTGCAAACATCATTCCGAAAGCTTTGAGCCATGAGATTTTTGAGAGATCGGTGTCTCAACAATCTATCAACTCGGCATTTTATGCTCAACAGATTCCTCCATTAGATAAAAAAGTACTAAGAGGGTAAAGCTAAAAACTTTATCTAACTCTACTTTGAAATCGTCCAATTCTTCTCCTATTTATTGCCAAATTTACGACAAGGAGGGACACTTAGCTAAATGCTGCTGGACATTTATTAATATCAAGAAAAAATAGTTTGTCAACCTTGCCAAGGCTTTTGCTGCTTGTTCAATTTTGGACTCCACCAACTCTGATTGGTATCCGAACTTTGGTGCAACCTCGCACATGACAAATGATCCTGCTATCTATTCTCGAAACGAAAGGGTGATGGTCGGTAATGATCAGTCACTTCCTATTTCTCACACTGGTTCCATTTCTACTTTAGTTCTAAAAAGCTCACTTCTTTTATCCAATATTTTAGTTGTTCCTAGCATTAAGAAAAACCTTATTTCCATAAGTCAACTTACAAAAGATAATAACTGTTGTGTCATTTTTTCTTCTTCTAGTTTTATCATACAGGATCATGCTACAAGAGTAGTGTTGGGGGTCAGCAAATGTAAGAATGGCCTGTACGTGCTTGATCAGAATCATCATACCTTTGCTTCCATCATTTCTTCCAATAAGCATGTCCCTCTGTCCATTTATGGCATGCTTGTCTTGGTCACCCTAGTTTTCGTATTGTTGACTCTCTTTCCAAGTCTGGTTTTATTTCCTGTAGCGATAAATTGATGGGTTTAGATTCAAGTTTATGTGTTTGCTGTAATCTTGGCAAGAGCCACCATTTACCCTTCTCATCTAATAATAATCGGTTTGTTTTACCCTTTGATATGTTCGATATTATGCGGTTTTCATTTATGATTGTACTAGATTTAGTTGGTTTTTCCCATTAAAACACAAATCTGATTTTTTTGATACCTTTGTTAATTTTCAACATTATATTGAGACTAAATTTTCTTCCAAAATTAAGTCTTTCCAATGTGATGGTAGACCTGAATTTACAAATAATAAATTTCGCTCTCGCCTTACATCTTGAGGTATTGCGTTGCGCATTGCTTGCTCTTATACTCCGAGTTAAAATGGAATTGTTGAACGTAAACACTAACATGTTATCGAAACTGGTCTCACCCTTATGTTTCATGCTCGTGTTCAGTTGTCTCTTTGTGTTGAGGCCTTCTCAACAGCAGTTTATCTCATCAACCGACTCCCCTCACAAACTCTTGATGGCAAAAATCCATATGAGCTCCTTTTTGGTAAACAACCTGACTACTCTATGCTCCGCACTTTTGGATGTCTATGCTTTCCTTATTTACGAGATTACGCTCCTAACAAATCCTCTCCCTGTGTCTTTTTAGGTTATAGCCCCATTCACAAAGGATTTCGCTATTTTGACCTCAAGACACAACGTATTTATGTCTTTCGACATGCCCAATTTTATGAAACAATTTTCCCTTATACAGGTGATGATATACAACAACTTCCCAACTCAACACCTTATATTACTTTCTCTTATTTTTTGGAGTTTAATAATAATGTGTCTACTGTCTCTCCGAATTTGTTGTTATCGTCCTCAGTTTCGGATACTGTTTGTTTGCCATGTAGTGATGGTCTTGGTGAATTTTTTCTGCAGAAACCTCCTGCTGTATCTACCATCCCTTCTCCCAGTCCGCCCACACCGTCTATTTCCATTCCAACACCTTCTACTAACACTCACCCAACGGTTACTAGAGGAAAGGCTGCTGCATTGAAGATTTCACCTTCTTCTCAATTTTTTCAGGCTCTTCTTGCCCTACAAGAGACTCGAGGTTTCAAGTCTACTGCCAAACACCCTGAATGGCTCTCGGCTATAGATGATAAAATACAAGCTTTGAAGAAGAATAATACTTGGGATCTTGTGTCTCACCCTCTAAATCATAATGTAGTTGGTTGTCGTTAGATCTTTAAGACCAAACTCCGTGCTGATGGTTCCATTGAGCATCATAAAACTCGCTTTGTGTCCAAGGGTTTCTCTCTGATTCATGGCTTTGATTTTGAAGATACATTCAGCCATGTGGTGTGCCCAGTTACTGTTCGGATTATACTATCAATTGCAGTCACTTCTGGATGGCCCTTACATCAATTAGATGTTAAGAATGTCTTTCCCCATGGTCATATTTATGAAGAAGTATACATGGATCAACCACCTGACTTCATTGATCCACAGTTCCCTCAACATGTGTGTCGCTTGAAGCATGCTCTTTATGGACTCAAACAAGCCCCTCATGCTTGGTTCCAACGCTTTAGCTCTTTTTTTATGAAACTTGGGTTTCTTCTCAGTCAGGCTGATTCCTCTCTATTTATCCTTCATACCTAGTCAGGCACAATTTATCTATTGCTATATGTCGATGATATGGTGCTTACTGGTAACAATCCCACTTTGATAAAGACTCTTATCACAGGATTGTCCAAAGAATTTGTTATGAAAGATTTGGGTACTCTACACTATTTCTTTGATGTCGAAGTCCAATCTAACTCCCAAAGCTTATTTCTTAGCCAAACTAAGTATGCTCTGGATCTACTACAACGTGCTGACATGGTTGAGGCCAAACCCATTACCACACTTTTTGTAGTTGGTCAACATCTCTCCACTGAAGGAAAGCTCTTTTCAGATCCCGCCCTTTTTGGGTCTCTTGTTGGAGCTCTACAATATTTGATAATTACTCGGCCTGATCTCTCATTCAGTGTCAATTCCATTTGCGTTATGTTAAAGGCACGGTTCATCTTGGTCTTCAACTTCACTGCATCCCCTCCCATGAGTTTCTTGCTTATTCTGATGCTGATTGGGCCGGTTGTCCTGATAGACGTCGATCTACCACCGACTATGTTATATTCTTGGGAACTAATCTTGTCTCTTGGTGCTCCAAGAAACAATCCACCATTTCTCGCTCCAGTGCCGAAGCTGAGTATCGATCCTTAGCCGTTGCTACTACTGAAGTTGCTTGGATTATTCAGCTACTCCGTGATCTCCGTCTTCAATTACCTTCCCCTCCAAAAATATTATACAATCTATTTTTATGGCAATCAATCCTGTCACTTGGCCTCGATCTAAGCATATTGCGATTGACTACCATTTTGTTCGTGAACTGATTGCAAATGATTCTTTAAAGTCGCATTTGTTCATTCACATCTCCATCTTGTCGATTTCTTTACCAAGGGAATCACTAAGCTTCAGTTCCTACTTTTTTTATAACAAGCTTCGCGTGTTTCCTTCTGCCACACTCAGCTTGCAGGGGGTGATAAGGATTAATCTTCCTCTTCTGATTCTTTCCTTGATCTCAAATGATTTGTTGTTATGTACATATCATGTCTTTCCTAGATTGTAGGATATTCTCACATGTATCCATTATAGTTATTTGTTTCCCAGTATATAAGATCTTCCAACTGTACATACATTCTATATAATGAGAATTGTTCACCTCAATATTCATTGAGGATTCCAGCCATCTCACATGGGGATTATTGAACCTTCATAAGGTTATTGTCCATGTACCATGCGTCACCATCCATGTCTTGACGTTCTGTAAGCATATTCCACACCTATTTTGCAGAAGAATTAAAAAAGGACCAATTCATTATTAGTGAATGATGAAAAAAACTGATAAAAGTCAAATGTTAATAATCGAGTTCTATCGTTTGAAATTACCTTTGAGACATAAAGGGCAGATTTGAGTAGAGAAATGGTGGATGGGGATTGAGGGGAATATAGTGTTGAACAGTGAAATAATCTAAGTCTATTTTTGGTTTTACATTGACATTTAGGCTTTGTGAAGGAAAAGTTGTGGTTCTATGGTAGAGATCCGAGATAGAAACGAGGTGAGATCTGAGGCGGGGCGTTAAAGAATTGGTGTTCGATTTGTCTTTAACAATTGATATACAAAACGTTCTTTGTCATTCTAAAACCATCATATTGCAACCTCTCTCTCTCTCTCTGCTTTTTGTGTGTTTTTCTATTTTAGGACGGAGGTTAGAAATACAAAACAAAACCCTCTTTTATCTATTAGGAGTGCTCCATGGGTAAACTTACCCTTAAAACCTACCAAATTGATCAGACTCGAATCAGCTTGTCGATTCTTAACTAATGTCAAGTCAATTTCGAGATGAGATTTCACCCATTGTCAAGCAGGAAGTTGATTTGGTAGTCGAGTTGGGTCTAAACCCGACATAATCTATGCTTATCCCTACATTTCATGAGATCCACAAGTTTATAATTTCAATAACTTTGTAAAACATGGGCTAAGTGATTAATCAAGTAACTTAAAATGTGTTTAGAAGTAAGGGAAAAGAAAGTTAGTTAAATATACAAAAAAATATAGAAATATAGATTCACCTTTTTACAGTGTTCTAAAGCGTGATGAAAACGTTTCGCCTTGAGTCTAAGCGAAAATTAAACGGTCAACGACAATATTGATCACTTAATGCTCACCTAGGCGTTCCTAGGTCCGCCTCCGCCTTAGGCCGAGATTTTAAGAGGCTCATTTTTTTTTTCCTTTTTTTATAATAAAACTCACAGCTCAGACACAATAGCTCGAAAATGATCAAAATGAAATAAGGAAGCCCGAGAATGATGATTTTGTATTGGACGATATGGATGACGAATTAGATGAAGAAGAAGATATTGAATTGAAGTCCGACATAGAGTTAGATTAGATAATATTTAAGTTACAAGTTATCTATGTTATGTAATTATAATTTTGAAACTTATCTTTATGTATGAATTATTAAGTAAATACAGAATTTTATAATTTTAGATATTTGATATGTATTATTTGTATTATTGAATTTTTTTTACAATGATTAAAAATTAAAAATAAAAAAATGCTTTTTTTTTACGTTTAGGTTTCGCTTAGGCTCGTAAAGCTTGACACTTGACCTTCATGCTTAACTACACTTTACGTTTTTTTAGAACAATGTCTTTCACAAAATTACAAACATAACTAGAATTACTTTTGCGGCGCCAAAATTTGATTACGCCCAAAGAGTTACGCGGTGTAGTAGTGTAGTTTTGGGGTGTCGTATCCACAAGGAGATGGAAAAGTGATTCAAGGGGTTCAAAAACTTAGGGTTCTCGTGAATTTTATGAAGGGAATTTGTTTATTATATAAAAATGTAGTAAATCGTCGAAAATAATGATGGGAAATAAGATAATATGTAAAATAGTGAAGCGTCGGGATTCCCTCAACTAGATTGGATCGATCAACATCAATCATTCATGCATTCTCTACTCAATTAGAAGTTTTTATCATAACTCTCTAATCGGATGATTTAACAATACAAACCAATTAAATTTCACATGTAATCCTAGAATTTATGATTCCCAAATCACAATCATACATCAATTTATTGAAATCAGATTCAAAAAGTGAATATATATCTCTAACATATAGCAGTAATTAAATCACACCAATAAATGATTTGAAAATTAAACTTAAACAAGTATTTTAATTATTCAATGGAAAAAACGTGATTAAATCCATGAAAATATGAATAATGTTAAATCTAATTGAAAATACAAGAAATATAAACCCTAGAATTATTTAGACAATGAAAAACACATTACATGAATGAAAGATGCCGAGATAACCAATTCCAATTGAGTTCCTCCCTTGCTTCACCAATTTTTTTCGCTTTCCATGGAGTTCTTGATGTCAAAATGTGGAAATAATGATGTAGAATGAAGAATGAGGTGTTCTGGAACTTTTTTTTTAACCTAAGTCCATAGATAAAAATAATATTGACAATAAAACTCATAACTAGCCAACCATCCACCTGATCTTTCACAAGGTGAAAAGGAAATGAAAGTCTGCATAGTGCAAATTCCTCTATCTAGTTACCGGGCTAGCCTCAAGTATGTCAACACACCTAAACCTGCAATTAGTGCTGCAATAAGTTACCATAAGTGTTTGAGTCGTAGAAGGAAACTTGAAATTTTTTTCCCGATTTGGCCTGGGCGGGCGCCCAGTAGAAAATAGGATGGCCGCCCAGGCAAAATATTTGCTTTCTGTATTGAAATTCAGGGTCGGGCGAGCGCCTGGGCTGGCACCTAGTATACAGCTTGATAGCTTTCAGTATTTTGATTATAAATTCCTCTCCCAATGTCCGATTGAGCTGATTCAAGTTGCATTGAAAAACTAACTCAAAGGGCTACAACTTTACTTCAGAAACCATCTTCAAATTGGATCGTTTCCGATGTCAAAAATTGGTCTCAATATGAGACTAAAAATCGGTGCAAAACTTTTCAGCTTGAAAGTTGATATAAGATAATATCTTGTCTATATTTTACCCATTTGACTCTTTTCGTCATCCAATTAACCTCTAACACTCTCGAATCTTCATCACAAGATTGGAAACAGGTTTGTAGTATTTGCACTTTAGTCCCTAAACTTTCACTTCCTTCCATTTTGGTCATTTTTCACTTGTTTCTCCTTATTTCTGTTACATTCATCACTTTGTCCTGCAAAACATAAATTACATAGAATCAAACTATATTCTAACACATTAATCAACAATTTTCCATGTTCTGATAGTGAAATAAGTGNTTTGACAGCAAAAAAAGTATGTGAAAATGCATTTATCAGGTATCTATCTTGTTATAACAGAATTGTATTCGGTTATGGTAGAGCTCGGCTATATATGTTGTGTTTTTCTTGAGAAAGAAAAATGAGAGAATCAACTTTTCTCCTTTCCAGATTTCTTTCTGTAAAATGGTATCAGAGCATTTCATCTAAGCTTCTTTGCTTCGTATCTGAACATGGCCCGTGGAGGTCAGCAGCACAATAACAATCAATTCCAGCAGTTGACTCCACCTTCATCGTCTAGCAACATGGAACAACGAGATTCAGTTTTCGTGGACAATACTAGCAACCTATATTTTCTTCATAGTAGAGACCACCCTGGTCTCATACTGGTTTCTCATCCTCTTACTGGTCCAAATTACAACACATGGAGTAGAGCAATGGCTACTCAACGTTGTTTCAAAGGAAATAGCAGATAGTCTTCTTTATCTAGATACTGCCCAAGCAGTTTGGACAGATCTACAAGACAGATTCCATCAAATAATGTGCCCAAAATTTTCCAAATCAAACAACAGCTTTAGGAGTTGTGTTAGGCTTCTCTTGACATCAATACCTATTATACCCGATTGAAAATCTTGTGGGATGAATACAAAAATTATCAGTCAATTCCAATATGTCATTGTAGAGGCATGAAAGCTTGGCTTGATTATCAGTAACAAGAGTATGTTATGCAATTCTTGTTGGGCTTGAACGAGTCCTATGGTACCATTAGAGGTCAGATCTTGATGAATGACCCTCTGCCTTCAATCTCGAAAGTATTCAATCCGGTGGTTTGGGAGGAGAGACAGCGTACAATCGGTATCGGATCCAGCCCGGCAAATCCCTTGGCGTTTTAGACCTTATCGTCGGGTTCTGTCACTACTGGTTCGACAACAAATCTCCCTGTAGCGGCTGCATCTTCTTCGGCTAAACTTATAAGAGATAGACCCGTTTGTACACATTGTGGGCTGACTAGGCACATGATAAACAAATTACATGGGTATCCACCTGGATACAAGCCCAAGGCCCAGCTTACCCATACAGCCCGTTTAGCCTCAGTAAGCTCCCTTCAACCCAGTTATAATCAGGTCCACAATTCTTCAAATCATTTACAGAGTTCACCTTCGGCAGCTGCTATTATGAGTACACCTCTACTGAACAATCATCTCACCACTGATCAAGTTCAATAGCTGATTTCTTATCTGAGTTCCCAGCTTTACCATCATGAGTCCAACATGCCTGAACCCCAAATGGCCGTCAATCCACATGTGTCACAAATCTATGGTAATTTCATCTTTGTTTCATCTCTTACAAATCTCTCAATTTTGTCTGGTACATTGGTCATTGACACAGGTGTTAGTCATCATGTTTGTTGTGATATCTCATTATTCTCTAAATCATCTGCTATCCACAACACCACGGTGACATTACCCAATAGTCAGACCGTTGCAATTGAACGTATAGGAACAATTAGATTATCTGATTCCTTAATATTACATGGTGTCCTATATGTTCCATTGTTTGCTTTCAACTTACTCAGTGTCAGTGCTCTCATCCTTAGCCACAATTGTAGTGTTAACTTTCTTTTCGATTCATGTCTTATCCAGGACCTCACTCAGGGCTTGATGATTGGAAGGGGTAGAAGACAAAGAAATTTGTGTTTCCTAGATTTAGGAGTTGTTATCTGTAATTCAACTTCTTTATCTTCTGTAATGAGCAAAAGTGACATTTGGCATTTTAGACTGGGACATCCATCTGCTGTAAAACTTCAATTACTCCATAATGAATTGCAAATTCCTAGTTCTTTATCTACACTGTCAAATTTGTCATATGGCTAAGCAAAAATGTCCCCCTTTCATTTCAAATAATAATCTGTCTTTGCATCCTTTTGATTTGGTGCACATTGATATTTGGGGTCTATTTCAAGTTAACACAAGGGCAAGTCATCGTTTTTTTCTCACCATTGTTGATGATTGTACAAGAGCCACCTGGGTTTATCTTTTAGCCTCAAAATCAGATGTTCTGAGAGTTTTTCCAAAGTTTTATAACATGATTTCAACACAATATAATGTTGCTCTTAAATCTGTTAGGTCTGGTAATTCCCGAGCTTACTTTCCATGAGTTTTTTCGTTCTAAAGGCATAATTCCATTTCACTCTTGTGTTGAAACTCCAGAACAAAATTCAATTTTTGAGAGAAAACACCAGCATATACTCAATGTTGCACGAGCCCTTCTTTTTTCAATCTCAGATTCCTCTATATTATTGGGATGAATGTGTACTGACTGCTGTATATTTGGTCAATAGAACACCTTCACCTTTATTATCAAATAAAAGTCCTTTCGAATTATTAAATAACAAGCCACCCATATATTCCCATCTTCATTCCTTTGGGTGTCTATGTTATGGATCAACTCTTCTTAGCCAATGCCACAAATTCACCCTACGAGCTCGGGCCTCTGTTTTTCTAGGATATCCTTTTGGTTATAAAGGATACAAATTACTTGATTTGGAGAGTAATAGGATTTATAGATCTAGGAACGTTGGTTTCCATGAGTCTATATTTCCTTTTGCTCAATCTAAACCAGACAATACTCATCTTGACTTATTTTCTACTCGTGTCATACCACACTCTATTGACTATCCTCATCTGTCTTCTTCACAGTCCACCTCTTCTCTCTCACCACCTAATGATAGCTCCAATTCTGATGCTGATCTTCTACAAGCATCACAACCTGTCTCTCATCCACCTCGTACCACAAAGCAACCAGCATATCTCGTGGATTATCATTTCTCTTTGGCCACAAATCATCTTCATGATCTTTCTAGTCCTTCAGTTCCTCTGTATCCCATTTCTTCCTTTCTTCATTATGATAAAATTTCTCCTTCTCATCGTGTCTTCACTCTAGCCATTGGCACCCATACTGAGCCTCAATCTTTTTCACAGACTGTTAAGTTTCAGGAATGGCGTGATGCAATGAATGTTGAACTGGAGGCCTTGGAAGACAATGGCACTTGATCTCTTGTCTCACTCCCACCGGACAAGTGACCCGTTGGATGCAAATGGGTATATAAAATAAAATTTACAGTCGATGGTACCATGGAGAGATACAAAGCACGTCTTGTTGCTAAATGATACACACAATAGGAAGGTATAGATTTTTTGGATACCTTTTCTCCTGTAGCAAAACTCGTTACTGTTAAGCTTTTGCTTTCTTTGGCTGTAATTTTTAGATGAACTCTTACTCAACTTGATGTCACAAATGCCTTTCTTCATGGTGATCTTGTTGAGGAAGTCTATATGAGTATTCCACCAGGTTATTCTTGTTGAAAGGGAGAGAGTCTTCCGCCTAATGCCGTTTGCAAGTTGCATAAGTCCTTATATGGTTTACGACAAGCTTCTCACCAATGGCTCAGCAAGTTTTCATCTGTTTTAATAGAGACAGGCTTTGTCCAATCAACTAATGATCATTCTTTGTTCATCAAGAGCCAAAGTTCCATTTTTTAGCACTTTTGGTCTATGTNTTACGACAAGCTTCTCGTCAATGGTTCAGCAAGTTTTCATCTGTTTTAATAGAGACAGGCTTTGTCCAATCAACTAATGATCATTCTTTGTTCATCAAGAGCCAAAGTTCTATTTTTTTAGCACTTTTGGTCTATGTTGACGACATAATAATTGCCAGCAACAATGAAACAGTAGCGACTGATCTTAAATTAGCTCTTAGCAAGCGTTTTAAAATGAGAGACTTAGGTCCTCTTAAGTATTTTAGAAAAGAACTATTGCTGGAATTTTAGTTTGTCAGCGAAAGTATGCTCTAGAATTACTCTCTGAGGCGGGATATCTGGGTTGTAAACCTGCATCTGTACCAATGGAACCAAACCTCAAACTCTCATAGAAAGAAGGTGATTTGATGGATGATCCTTCGAGTTACAGACGGCTCATTGGTAAGCTATTATACCTCACCATTACCATACCTAATCTCAGCTATGCCGTGAATAGATTGAGCCAGTTTTTGGCTGCGCCTCGTGTTCCTCATATGTAGGCAGCTTTTCGGGTTCTCCAATACATCAAATGAACACCTGGTCAAGGTCTTTTCTTTCCTTCTAACTCAACTATTCAGTTAAAAGCTTTTACTGATTCCGATTGGGTGACTTGTCCTGACACAAGAAGATCAATTTCTGGTTTTTGTGTATTTTTGGGCTCATCTCTCATATCTTAGAAATTGAAGAAGCAACAAATTGTGTCCAGATCTTCAACTAAGGTAGAGTATAAATCTATGGCAAACACCACTTGTGAAATACTTTGGCTCCTTTCTATCTTAAAGGACTTTCGAATTTTGCATACTGGACTAGCACTTCTTTTCTGTGATAGTCAGGCTGCACTCCATATTGCTGCCAATCCCGTTTATCATGAGCGCACCAAGCATATAGAAAACATGCTGGAATTGTTAAGACAATGTATGTCTCTACCTTGAATCAACTGGTGGACATTTTTACTAAAGCACTTCATCCAACACAGTTTAATACTTTTCTTGGCAAGATGGGAATCCACAATTTGTATTCTCCTTCTTGAGGTGGAGTTTTACAAAATTACCAACATAACTAGAATTAGTTTTGATGAGGTGTCTATCTTGTTATAACAGAATTGTATTCAGTTATGGTAGAGCTCAGCTATATATGTTGTGTTTTTCTTGAGAATGAAAAATGAGAGAATCAACTTTTCTCCTTTCCAAATTTCTTTTTGTAATTTTTATTGACTTTGGAAAATTAACTTCATTTAATTTCTATTCTATTTCTACCACAATAAAAGAAGCAAAAAAAAAAAGGAGAAAGATTGTTAAGCCCATTTAGATAAGGTTATTTATGTAATTGTACATATTCCTCTTCATCCATATGGCGTGAGCTTCCTGTCCAGCTCGTGTATAAATAGGTGCTTGCTGGTATCATTTTTTATTTCATTGGATTGATTTTCTCAATTGAATCTTCTTCCCGCCTTATATTTCATCTCCTTCAATTCTCTGCAAATCATCATGGTATCAGAGCGAGACAATTAAAAATTCAGCTTAATGGCAGAGAATTCGAATGTTGCAGAAGATCTACAAAGCCAGTTCGATCATACAAATTCGTCTTGCGATTCGTCTGTGGGAAAGATGGTTCTTGAAGATAACAATTCAATTCTCAGTAAACTGATTTCTGATCCAGCAGGTCCTTATTACCTTCATTATGGAGATAATACAGGAATGCAAATTATTTCGATTGTTCTCACAGAAGACAACTATCCTACCTGGAGCCGAGCTGTCATTATGGCTCTTAGTGTCAAAACAAAGAAGGGTTCATTGATGGAACGATTGAGAGGCCTAGCAGAGAAGATCCTTTGTTTAGTGCTTGGCGTAGATGTAATCATGTGGTATCTTCCTGGATCATCAATTCCATTCCTAAGGAACTCTATCCTAGTGTGATGCACAAGGATTCCGTCGAGAAGTATGGATCGAGCTTTGCGATAGGTACAGTCAAAGTAATAGTACTCGTGTGTATGATTTGAAAAAGCAAATTGCTTCTATTTCATAGGAGAATGGCTCTATCAGCTCTTACTTCAATAGATTCAAAGGACTTTGGGAAGAATTGGACAATTATAGACCTGATATTAACAGTACTGGGTATAAACATGAGGATCAGGTTATGCCATTTTTGATGGGGCTTGATAATCAATTTTCTGCTGTTAGAAGCCAAGTATTGTTAATGGATCCATTACCTTCATTAAACAAGGTATTTGCGTTGATTTTACAAGATGAAAAACAGAAGGATGTTGCTGCAAAAAGACAGCAACATTTCGAGGCAGCTGCCTTTGTTGGTAAAGTGATGAATAGACTAAGCATAAATCAGAAGTATGACTCTTACAGTACACCTCAGAGGAGAGATCAACCTATGTGCAGTTATTGTGGTTTGATAGGACACATCAGGGGAAAATGCTACAAACTTGTAGGTTATCCTCCAGGTCATAAGTATGCTAGAGGTAGACCACCTATTGCCAGTACAGTTGCTCATGTTCCTATTGATAGAAAATTTGAGACATTCTCTTCACAGTCGAAGGCTCCTTTCACCTCTGATCAGTGCCAGCAACTCTTAGCTATGCTTGTTCCTCAATTGCAAGCACGTTTGTCTACTGGAAATTCAACATCACCAGAAATTTCATTGGCTTCATCATCTATTCCTGAAGCTTCTGGTTTTTCAGGTAATCAATTCTGTAATAATATGGAAGCTGATGAAATCAAGTGGATAATTGACACAGGACCATCTGAACATATGGTTTGCTCTAGTAATTATCTAACCACTATTACAGCTGAATCCAAGGCTTTTGTTAAGCTGCCAAATGGATATCGTGTTGCTGTGGCTAAAGTTGGAACTGTGAAGTTATCAGATGACTTGATCCTAATTGATGTTCTAGTGGTGCCATCGTTTAATTTCAATATGATATCTGCCAGCAATTTAGTCCTTAAGCATAATTGTTTTCTGATTTTTGTGCATAATGCTTGTTTTGTGCAGGATTTTTTAACATGGAGGATGATTGGGATAGGCAAACTTGAGGATGGATTATATCATTTTCAAACTCCTGACCATCAGTCACATTTCAAGTCTAAAAGCAAGTCATTCATCAAATCTCGCCAATTCAGTGCACATTCTGTTAAACATTCAAATGATACACCTATTATATCTTGTTGCAGTCCTATTTCTAATTTCCATTGTAATGAAGTTATTGCAACTTCTTGTAATGTTCCAAACATCAGTAATGTCACCAGTAATATTGATATATAGCATTGCCGTTTGGGTCATGTGCCCATTTCAAAGCTGTCTACTTTTCATAAATATGCTTCTGACATCACATTTAATAAATTCTTACATTGTTCAATCTGCCCTATGGCCAAGCAACATAAACTTCCTTTTCCCATCAGTGAAACGAGAGCTTCTAAGGCTTTTGACATCATTCATTGTGATATTTGGGGGCTTTACTCCAACCCTTCTCTAGATGGATCTCACTACTTTCTCACCATCGTTGACGACTATAGCAGAGTCACACGGACTTATCTAATGCAAACTAAGTCACAAACCAGACCTATTATTCGCAACTTTTATTTGTTAATTCAAACTCACTTTCAAGCCAACATAAAAACACTGAGGTCTGATAATGGTGCTGAGTTTCTAATGATAGATTTCTATCACTCCAAAGGGATTTTGCATCAAGTTAGCTGTGTTGAAACTCCACAGCAAAATGGGATTGTTGAGAGGAAGCATTAACACATTCTAAACATTGCTCGAGCACTCAAATTTCAGGCAAATTTGCCACATATATTCTGGGGGAACTGCATTCTAACTGCCACACATCTTATAAATAGAACTCCCACCTCTGTTCTTGATGATAAGTCACCATATGAAAAACTCTATAACTCAGCACCTTCGTTTTTCCACCTCAGGGTGTTTGGTTGTTTGTGTTATGCTGCTACTTTGAGAAAACACAAATCAAAGTTCGATCCTAGAACAGCACCGTGCATCTTCATTGGCTACCCTTAGGGTATAAAGGCTTATAAATTATATAACCTTCGTCCCAATACAGTTTTCCATTCCAGAGATGTTATTTTCCATGAAAACATCTTCCCTTTTCAGCATCCTTCCTTCTTACATTCTTTAACCAACTCTATAGATTCTTCTTTTTCTAATCAGTCCTTATTTTCACCCCAGTTTTTTTCTTTTCCTGATATTTCCAATTCTCATTCCATCCATAGTCCTGTTGATGTATCCAATCCGATCAAGTTTCCACTTCTAATGATCCTATTCCTCAATCTCAGATTCCATCCTCACCTCAACTTCCATCTTCACCTCAGAATCCTTCCTCTTCACCTTTGATTCCTATTCAAAAATCAAAGAGAACCATTTAACCACCTTCATACCTCTTGGATTATCACTGTAATCTATCCTCTAAGGCACCTACACCTCCATCAGACTCTATGGGCAAAAGTCTTGCATCAGGTAAGCAATATCCAATATCAGATTATCTTGCTTATACTAAGCTGTCTTCTACTTACAAAAATCATGCATTGGCTTTGTCTACTGTGTTTGAGCCTCACACTTTTGAGGAGGCTTCTAAGTATCCTGATTGGTGTCTTGCTATGGATTTGGAATACAAAGCTCTTGTTTCAAACCAAACCTGGGATGTTGTTAAGCTCCCAACCAATAAGAAGCCAGTGGCCTATAAATGGGTGTATAAGGTTAAGCTTCATTCAGATGAAATTGAGGAAAGAAAGAAAGCTCACTCGTTGCCAAATGTTTTACTCAGCAATTAGGTTTAGACTATGAGACTCTCTCCCATAGCAAAATTGGTGACTGTCAAAACTTTATTGGCTGTTGCTGCTCAATTACAATGGGAGTTGCATCATCTGGACATCAATAATGCCTTTTTACATGGTGAATTACATGAAGAAGTCTACATGCTCATGCCTCCGGGGTATGAGCAGCAGGGGGAGTGTGGTGAACGTCTTGTTTGCAAGTTAAATAAGTCAATATATGGGCTTAAACAAATCTCCAGACAGTGGAACACTAAGTTGACCTCCTATATTCTGTCACAAGGATTTCAGCAATCAAATGCAGATTATTCCTTGTTTAGCAAACAAAATGGATGTTCCTTTACTGTGATATTAGTCTATGTAGATGATATCATAATTGGTGGAAATGATTTATCATATATTGATCAATTCAAGGAGTTAAATGAGAAATTTAAGCTGAGGGACTTGGGGATTCTTAAGCATTTTCTTGGTCTTGAAATTGCTAGAACAGCAGAAGGCATTTCTATATGCCAGAGAAAATATGCTCTGGATGTCCTAACTGATGGTGGTTATTTGGGTGCCAAGCCAACAGCCAATCCCCTTGCACACAATCTGAAGCTGAGTAAGGATAAAGGAAGTAACGTCTTGGATGCAAGTGAGTATAGAAGACTAGTAGGAAGACTACTCTATCTAACCATAACACGACCTGATTTCTCTTATGCTGTGCAATTGTTGAGCCATTTTTTACAATCACCAAAACAGCCCCACATGGAGGCTGCACACCACGTTTTGAGGTACTTGAAAGGATCACCAGGACATGGTTTATTTTTTAAGAGTAAACCTGATCTTCAGCTCAAAGGCTACTGTGATGCAGACTGGGCTGCATGATCCGACACTAGGAGATCTATTACGGGTTATTGTATCTTCTTGGGCGACTCATTAATATCATGGAAATCCAAAAAGCAATATACGGTATTAAGGTCTTCTGCTGAAGCAGAGTACAGGTCAATGGCAGCTGCTGTGTGTGAGTTGAGTTGGTTGAAAAATCTGTTGATCGACTTATGAGTGAAGCAGTCGAAGGCAACCTTGTTATTTTGTGATAATCAGTCGGCAATTCATATATCAAGCAACCCCGTTTTCCATGAAAGGACGAAGCATATAGAGATTGATTGCCATTTGGTTAGAGATAAAGTCCAAGCTGGTGAAGTGAAAATGTTGTTTACAACGTCTCAAAATCAAATAGCTGATTTGCTGACAAAGTCCATTGGTGGAACCAGATTTAAGTTGCTATTATACAAGACGGGAGTGTTGAATATATACTCCTCATCTTGAAGGGGAGTGTTAAGCCCATTTAGATAAGTCTTTATTTCACTGGATTGCTTTTCTCAATTGAATCTTCTCCCGCCATTTATTTCATTATATACTCCTCATCTTGAGGGGGAGTGTTAAGCCCATTTAGATAAGTCTTTATTTCATTGGATTGATTTTCTCAATTGAATCTTCTCCCGCCATTTATTTCATCTCCTTCAATTCTCTGCAAATCATCAAGATTACGGGGTTTTGTTCATCCTTCATCCATTGGTTCGTACATACTGAACTGTGACACACACACACACAGCTGCTTGATGAACTTGCAAATGAAGGTCAATTCGATCCAACACACACACACACTCTCTCTCTCTCTCTGCACAAGCAAGAAATAATCTGGGGTTTTCTTTTCCATTTCTGGGATTTTTTGAAATTGACTTTTTAAATTGAATCTTGATGGTTTTTTGAAGATAAATATGGAGGCAGAGTTCATAAGTAGACATCACAAGCACCAGCCTAAAGGGAACCAATGTTCTTCTTCTGTTGTCAAGCACATCAAAGCCCCTATAGATATGGTAATCTTTATTTCTACCTCAATTTATATGCGTGTGTATTTATTCAGATTTTTCTTGTGATTGTTAGTTAGGAGTGTTTAATTTTGGATTCATATGGGTTAGGGGGTCTTTTATGAATTTGGGATTTCTTGTTTCTTGTTGAGTTTTGTGCTTTCCTTGATGATGATACAAAATGCAAAGAAAGAAATTAAGAATACGATCATTTTCAGATATTTTATTATTCTTAAAAATAATGAGGGGTTGATTGGTTATCTTGATGTTGATGTCAAAATTTTGATTTGATGATCTCTAGCTTGAATTTGAGTCATAAAAGTTAAACTTTAGGGAATTGCTTCATCTTTATTGTTTAATGTGTGAAGGAACTGAAATGTTTGAAAAGATATTTGTTTTCCTTTTTTTATGCTGGAAGTAGAATTGCTTAGAAGTCAGAGGTTTGGTTGCTGAGATTTGAGAAGGAGATTAACAATGGCGACTTATCGTGCTGATGTCCTTCCTGATACAGATTGATGCCAAACTCATATAAATTTAGGTAGGGACACAATGTGGAAATGATGCTTTCTAAAGAATTTAAAGTTATATTCCTTCTTCCATCTTTTGTCGTTTTCTTTTACAATGTGATAATCATGCTTGATTTTGTGGAGCTTAATAATAGTGCACTTTTATCCTCTCGATCACATATTGGGTTGTCCAAATAATCCTAAACTGGCTAAAGGATTTATTAGGAGACCCTTTTTGAGTGCAAGAAAAATCTGTGGAAGAACTTGTATTCTTCTTCTCGTGAAAAATTGAGGACACAACTCTCACATTTAGGTGTACTGTCAAATCTGTGCGTGCTTTGCTCATCTTTATTGTTTTTCTCATTACTATTACTCAAGTATGAATTAGGGGCTAATCTATAACAATCCAAAGTCTGACTTGTTTGAGCTTTTTTAGGTTTGGTCATTGGTTAGGGGATTTGATCAACCACAGAAATACAAGCCCTTTATTAGCAAGTGCTCTACTCAGGGTGATCTAAAGATTGGAAGTGTTCGGGAGGTGAATGTAAAGTCGGGACTTCCTGCCACAACCAGCACTGAGAGATTGGAACTGCTTGATGACAAGGAGCACATACTCGGGATCAAAATTGTTGGTGGTGATCACAGGCTAAAGGTACGGATCTTTTAGCCATTCACATGTAGTATATTCTATTTCTTGAGGTAATATTTGAATTATAGAATCAGTAATGCCTGACTCGATTACATTTGGTGACTAAAATTAATTAACACTAAGCTGGGAGACTAGCAGTGTTTTTAACCACTTTTGCTTCTCCCTCTATATTTGTGATTGGCCTTGCATTATGAGAACTCGATTTTCAGCTGTTATGTTAAATTTTGGTGGTTCTTCATCTAAAATCGTTCTAATAATTGTATATACTGTTGTATTATTTAGAGGTGTTGATTAGTTTTTAAATTGAAAGTAGTTCTCCTTCATTTTAATTATATCAATCTAATCAAGTTTCTCTAGCAAATCATCTCTTTGTTATCTGTTTAATTAAACGAACGAACTTGGGATTTCAATTTTCTTTGAATTTATTTCCCTTATTCCTTGTGTTTTCTGTCTTGCCATTTAAATACCTTTGGATGGTTTATAGGAACACTTCAAGTGGCTAAACATGTTTATATAACTTACTTCTTCTTTTTTTGTTTTTGTTTTTCTAATTTTCAACATGATATATATATAAAGTAACTAGCAGTCAAAATAAGTAACTTATTTGTAACGTTCATCAAAAAATATATAGCCTCTCCTTTGCAGATAACTTCAATCAATTAAAAACTGCTTTTATTCTGTTGTTTTTTGCAGAATTATTCATCAATAATTAGTGTTCATCCCGAGATAATTTATGGGAAATCCGGAACCTTTAGTTATTGAATCATTTGTCGTCAATGTGCCTGAAGGAAACACTCAAGAAGAGACATGCGACTTTGTGAATGCACTGATCAACTACAACCTAAAGTCTTTGGCCGATGTCTCGCAGCGAATGGCAATGCAGGATTCGATTAAACCCATCAACCGATTCTGAATTTGCATAAACGATTGGATTGATGGTCTATTGGATTTAAGCAAACCTTCTATTCTAGCCTCAAACTCCTTTAAAGGTAAATGTTTTGTTTTTATTTCGTATTATATACTAATTTCTTATTATATGGAGGGTGAGAATGTGGATTGATATCCATAACTAGTTCTGTGATAAAGAAAAGTGCTGGCTGGATTTCACTGGTTGGTTTCTTCAGGTGTGTAGGCACCAAATCTTGTTTAAGAGAATTGTTACAAACCCCTGTCCACGTCCTGTATATTTTCCCTTGGTGTTGATGCCTATATATATATTATCATATTTCTATAAATTACCTATCCCATTTGCCTACGAGTTGATTCTAACTTGACTGGGGTTTTATGGTGCTGTTTATCGTGATGGTTTATTCCCGGTTGGTTCAGAGGATAGTATATCGATCATGTCATGATAGAACTTGACATTGTTGATATGATGCAGCCATGTCTGCACTAAAAAATTGCCTGAAGATGAAGTTTGAATCAAGTTGCTTTTTAGAGTACATGGCTGAAATTTTGTGATATTTCTTGTTAAATTATAAGATGACAAGGAAACTAGAGGCAGAAAGTGAACATATCAGAAGATTGAAGAATTGCACCTTAATATGAAAATGTTGAATTTTTGCAGGATTATATGGTTCTAGGAATGTATCCCTCATGATTCAAAAGAACACCCCCAGAATTTGGCATCAGGCTCCAGTGGCATTGTGTTAGTGAAATATGGTGTTTCTTTGAGGTATCCACCTCTTCCAAGAAGACTAACCATACAAGAATAACGTTTGATTGTAGAGACAAAGCCATAATCTATCTATCGTCTGCTCTAAAATATGCAGACTTCATTAATTAGACCCTTGATCGTTAATCTTCTTTCAGCAGGATAAATCTCAAGTTGAAACGCATAAGCACGTTATATGATGTGTTAACATCCTCAGAGTCACGGTGAAACTGCAGTAAAGAGATCCCATCAATCAGCTAGCCTTCCCTGCTTTACAAAATCTAATATACAACAAAATTCACCCGAGTAGAAAAATACGAGTTCATGCACAAATCTACCTGCAGAGTTCCAACACAATTGTATAAAGAAACAAGAACACTGTTTCGTATAGATCAGAAGAAACGTGTACTAATTCTGTTCCTATTCCTATTCCCAAGTACCATATTGAACCTACATGTCCAACACAAATCCACAACAAAATTTTTCTGAGGAATACAGGAGCTGTGAGCAAGAAAATGCATCCCTTCTTCACATTACAATCTTGTCAAAATCTAATAGTATTATTAATTGTAAGGTCATTGGCCAGTTTAGTCCCCCCAAGTGTTTTGAAGTAACTCTCCATGTAATCACCAGCATTCTCTTGGCCGGCCGTCTGGAAACACAGGAGCAAGAACCTTCTCATTACTTGTCTTCGAGCCATTCACTTGCTTCTCTGGTTTGCTCAATTCTATATCCACAGTTGCATCGTCATCACTGAAGTCTGGGGGCATATCATCTTCTTCATCACTCCAATCATCCTCATCTTCTTCATCGTCAAATCCATCGCTTGCTAAATTATCAATGTCAGACAATTCATCTTCCTCGTGTTCACCAGTTCCATCTTCCGCCTCTGTATCTGCTGCTTCATCTGAATCAGCATTCGGAACATTTCTCCCCCGGAATCGTGGAACATTAACAAGTGCGCGGAGCTTCTCCTTAATAAGCAACAACTTGTCCTTTTCTATCAACTGAGAATCGTGATATGCTTCACGGAGGAAAACAGAGTCCCTATCGCCCTTCAGAGAAACATAGAACATATCAGGATGCCTTATCAACATCCCCCTAAGCTGTTGAGAAAATCTGAATTCCTCTCGAAAATGGGTTAAATGATCAACAAGTGATCTCTTCTCAACGGTGAGGCTCAAGATCTCGTGAACAACACCAAAAGCATGTTTTTCTTTCTCTGGAGTACCAGGCCTCAATTCTGAAAAATCAGAGTAAGGCGATATAAAAGGCATATCTCTAAATTGAGAAATCCTTCTCATTTCGCCTTTCGAAAGATTAAGCCCCTTTGGTAGCTTCACTCTATTGAACTTGGGGGACCGATCAATAATCAAATCTCTCTCCTTATTCTCTTCTTCTTGGAGCTCTGCAGCAGAGACAGCAAGCTCAGGGTCCCAATGAGTCAACTCCAAAGCTGGCCCTTGTTCTGTTGCAACAACCTTGAAATACTGTGGGTATCGGTGACAAATAGTGTCACGAAATTCCAATGGAAGTCCAAGATCAGTCTTCAAATGGGCAATCTTCTCCAAAAGAATCCTCTTCTCAATCGACATCATCAACAATTTCCTTAGCTTGATAACCAACATGTCCTCCATTTCATTCCTAACCTTCAACTCCTCGAGATAAAGCTTCTCGGCCTCTGGAGTTAACTTAAACTGAAGTGAATATACCCCTTCTTCCACAATTTCAAATACAGAAGGAAATTTTCTCAACAAAGCAATAAATCGCAGCCTTTTCTGCAGCCCCAACGCTTTTCTCCATCTACCCAAATCGCGAAGGGCCATAATCCTATTCGGTTGGCTCACTAAAATCTTCCTAATTTTTAAAGCCAACTTAAGCTTCTTATCCCTTTGAATTACATTATCAAAAGGAAGCTCTTTCCTCTTCTTCACAGCACCCGCACTTATTAACGGAACACGAAAATGGGTTCTCCTCAAATTCCCCAAAGATACATTGTTTTGCTCAAAAACCAACTTTTGACCCAAAAATGATGTCTTTACAGAGGGAACTGAAATAGGGTTCTCTAAACAGAACTTGGGTTTTCGAAGCAAAGATGATTTATGTGAGAAAAAAAATGGTAAAGAGCCAATTGATGGCAAATCTGTATGCGAAGAAGTCAGGAATTTGGGTTCCATAATTACTTTCATTTCTTACGAGGAATCACTGGAAAAATGAAATAATGTAACACAACAAAGCCGACATCACAGAGTGTATTATCTATATATTATATCTATATAAGAATAGACTGACCTGAAGTGCTGAAGTTAGGGTTCATCGGCTAAAACCCTCTACAGAATTTTTTTTCCCCTTATCTTCTTAGATTTCTCATTTGAGAACCGAGAGGTGCACTCAAATGATAAAAAGATGAAGCACGACTTCAGTGATGGAATAGGAACGACTTTTATTCTACTTTATAGATAAGAGAGAATATGGTAACTCTAGGAAAAATAAAAAAAATAAAAATAAATAAATTGGCTTACAATCAACTTTAAGCTAAAAACCCATGTTCAAATCCAACCTAATGAGTTTGTAAGATAAAAACTTCATTACAAGTTTCATATACAACATTAGATCACCTGCCTAACAATATTTTTAATTTATTTTTCTTCTTTAATCATATTCAATATTGTATATATAAAACTAGCAACGAACCTGATTTCTTAGCTCACGATCTAGATAGCCAAAACAAATTGATAGCAAAGATGTTAAGAATTGCACGAATGTGATATGACCAAACTCGACTATCAAATTTAGAACTGTTGATAGGGAGAACATAGCTCGAGTTCATCACACCAAGAGAGGCCCTTCTCTCATTTTTTTTTTTATCTGTTTTTTGTACCAATGAGAATTTCTTGATTGAATGAATGACGAGTTTTGAAGTCAATAATAATACTGTTTTTAAGCCTCTTTTATTGTTATATTTATAAATTACATGACGACAAGGGGGAAGCCATGAAGGGTCCAATGCAGGCACGTGCCAGCATTGAACTTTGGCACATTTCTTTTAAATTCTCGGTGCCCACATACTGGAAAGCAATAATTGATAGAAATGAAGAAATCATCAACATGGAAGAAGAATCTTGAAGGTGCTGGTGCTATTATTTATTTACATCATTACCACTATTTTTGATTAATTTACCTCCACCGTCCTTGACATATTCATCTAAAACCTAGAAAGCCCAATTCACCGACTTTGCTTAGTATATATATTTTATGAGTGTATCTAAATGGAGTGTGAGAGAAGGAAAGATGTAGTGCATATGCACATACATGTGGTGTGTGAAAATTGAGAGTTATGATGGTTGGTGGTGTGTGAGGAGAGAAATAGAGAATTGATAGATTTAGAGAAAGTGGTTGAGTGGTGTGATACAGAGAGATTGAAGTTTCAGCAAAGTGGAGTGATAGTGTTGCAGATAGTAAGGTGACATGTATCGGTGTTTAGTGAGAGAAAGTGTGTTTTGTAACAAAATGTTACACAAATTTTCATTAATTTAATTGTTTCTTTAATATTTAAATTCAACAATTTGATATTAGAGCATAGCAATCATAGACGAATTTTTTTAGCCTTTGGAGTTCGTGTACAAATGGAGATTTTGAAACTTTTATAAAATTTGCTTAATTACGAAAAGGTAAATTAAGTCAAAATGGACAACCTATAAATGGTTTACGTAATAAAAAAAACTCAATAATAAAAAATTATACCGTATGACAAACTTGCATAGAGTTTTATCTTCAAGGGTAAATACCTATGAGAAATAGTTTACTGAAGTCACATGATACCGCCGCAAAGTTGTGGCTTTAAAAAGTGGAGATTCAAAGCAAGCACGACTATATTTGTTATAAAGACAATAATCGAGAAAGAATTGTTAAAGCATGTAAAGGATAAGAATACATCAAAAGAATTGTGTCCCCCCAGAATAATATACCTGACTTTGCCCCTATTAGCTTAGAATTGTGTCCCCCCATTAGCTGAGAACAACTTCTTTCCCTTGTTAACTTCAGACGCCGTCAGTTAAAATATTTAGGTTTCCTTTTCAAAGTGAAACGGGAATAAAGCAATCTTAAGATTCTCTAGCTCATGTGCATCAAAGTAGCTTCTTTTTAATAATTAAGAGTATGTTTGGTGCACATTAAAATGAGAAAATGCATTCTTTTGATGTGATGTGATGAGAAATATGTGGTTGAAAAAGAAGGAAAAGTTATTGATGTGATGGAAAATATTATTTTATTGAAGAATGTGTGGTTGAAAATGAGTAGAAGAATGAGAATGAAAAAAATAAT
>CAIGRF010354545.1:68833-82381 GCA_903798235.1 Fraxinus ornus | reverse complement strand
GAATCAAATTTTATAATCAAGTGTTGAAAAAATTATCTCTTTTATGTTATATTTTGATGCAAACGAAGGCCAAACGAACACAAAATTCAAAAATTTTCCGGGTGGAAAATTATACCAATCAAACACACATAATTAACAATTCCCTGCAAAATAATTTCTAGGCAATTACTTTCCCTGGAATTCATTTTCTTTCCACCCATTTTCCACCTTTCCTATCAAACGGACCCTAAATGTTTGCTTTTATGTAGGTTTTGTAAATAAGTAACGAAGTAAGGTGTAACCTTAAAAAGTTTTCAATGGCGAAACCCATCTAAACTTCAGTGATGAAATCGTTATGTAACACATGTTCGGCTTTATAAAATTATGTTTTGCTGCTCATCTTTGACTATTGCTCAGATAGAAACCGACCAATTACGAGGGTAAAGCGCACATTTTTAGTGACTTGCAAATACGAGTGGATTGTGATTCATAGTAAAAAATGACAAGTTGGGATCGAATGAGACATTACCCCAATCTCCACAGTAGACTTGACCCTATGTTTCCTACTGCACATGTATATAAATAAGTACCCCTCATGTTTCCATTCACCATAAGATTCATCTTGAACTACAATCATACATACTCTCTCTCTCTCTCTCTCTCTCTCTCTCTCTCTAAAAGTAGTTAGAAACTATGGCCTGCAATAATCTGAAAGCTATTGTCATTAATGGGGTGAATTTTCGTGCAACTTCTGAGTCATTAAACTCGTCGAAAAGACTAGGTTTTGCTATGCACTCGCAAACTGATAGAGGTTTGATAGTGTGCTCAGCAGTAGGTCATAATACACTGAATTCAGATGAAAGTCGTTTGAGTAATCCGACAAGAAGTTCGGACATTTTGAGGTTAATTGATCAATGTGAAAAAACATTAGAAAGTTCAGGAAAATTTGGGAGGTTTGGAGGAGTTTTTGTGCCAGAGACACTAATTACTTGTTTGAAGAAGCTTGAAGCTGAATTCAAATGGGTTTTACATGATCCTGAGTTTCAGGTTTGTTGAAATATTTTCATGTAAATGCAGATGTTTATGAGTGTTTTCAAAATCAGCCCGCTCAGTCTGATTTTGGTTACGCAGTCATGTCGATTAACTTGTGTTTTTGAACTTTTTTTTGACTTCCGATTTAATTCAACTTCAACTTGAATTCTTCAACCTTGACTCGACTCTTTACTTTTTCGATTCAATGCTCAATCCGATTTTGAAAACATGGTTGATCTTGACAGCATGCATTATATAATTAAGAAGGTTAAAATCTTATTCATCGTATGGTATGGTATGTTGTTTTAGATGGAACTGTCAATAGCGCTGAAGGACTACGTAGGCCGAGAAACTCCTCTATACTTTGCCGATAGGCTCACTAGTTACTACAAGAATGAAAATGGAGAAGGACCAGAGATTTACCTAAAGAGAGAAGATCTCACTCATGGTGGAGCACACAAGATCAATAACGCTATCGCTCAAGTAATGCTCGCTAAATGCATGGGGCGGAAAATAATCGTCGCTGCAACAGGCGCAGGCCAACATGGGGTTGCTACGGCAGCGGCATGTGCTAAACTAGGCTTGGATTGTACAATATTCATGGGCAAGATAGATATGGAGAGACAATCATCCAATGTACTCTTAATGAAACATCTAGGTGCCAAGGTATTAATTACTAGGAGCATCCGTTTCACAACCTTTATTTTGACCTTTATTTTAAAAGAAATTCAAAAATATTGAGCCTTGTTTGGCTCTCATTTTTTTCTTAAACTCATTTTCAATCACACACATATATAGTGGAACTTACAACTTTATCAACTTTTTAACCACGCATTTCATAACTTTTACCAAATCTACTCAAAAATTGATTTTTAGCTAAATCAAACGGGGGCTCAATATATTTTACTTTTAAGAGGGTTATTTTCCGATATACAAAAGAGATTTGAGATAAAATTTGTACTCCTCTTCTCAATAGTAGTAAAAAGCTGGACATAGCTCACATTTTAAGGGAGAACCACTCCAATAATTCGCAATAGTTTTTTTTTTTTTTTTTCTAATTTCCATTTTTCAGTAGGCCATGACATATAAATAATATGTGACTCAACTCAATGAATCCAGGTCAAATCCGTTGCCGGAACTTTTAAGGATGCGACGTCTGAAGCAATCCGGAACTGGGTTGGAAACCTAGAGGGCAGCTATTACTTGGCAGGTACTGCAGTCGGGCCTCACCCATGCCCGAGCATGGTTCGGGAATTCCAAACTGTGATTGGAAAGGAAACAAGAAAACAGGCTATGGAGAAATGGGGCGGAGAGCCAGATGTACTGGTTGCCTGTGTAGGGAGTGGATCAAATGCCCTGGGATTGTTTCATGAATTTATAAGAGATGAAAATGTGAGATTGATTGGAGTTGAAGCAGCTGGAAATGGAATTGATAGTGGGAAGCATTCAGCAACTTTGGCAAAAGGAGAAGTGGGTGTTTATCATGGGACTATGAGTTATCTTTTGCAAGATGATGAAGGCCAGATTATTGGACCACATTCAGTAGGTGTCGGGTAAGTCTTACCTAACGATGAACTGCACGCTATGGATAAAAAGAATTTATATAGCGGACCCGACCTTTTTAAGAAAAAGACTTGTACGTATCGTGGTCATGATACACGTACGTACAATGCCCATGTCCCACACTTTAATCTAAATAATGGTAAATATGCAGGCTGGAATACCCAGGGGTTAGCCCAGAGCTGAGTTTCCTCAAAGACATTGGGCGTGCAGAGTTTTACACAGTCACAGATGAAGAAGCCCTGGAAGGTAACAACTATGCATCAGTATATAGTTCACATAAAATGCAATTCGTACTGTGTGGAAAAATACTAAAATACTCTGTAACTAACTGTGTCATCCTCCGTCAAAAACGAGCAGCATATACACGGCTATGTCGACTGGAAGGGATTTTTCCGGCATTGGAGGCTGCTCACGCATTAGCATACCTGGAAAAACTTTGCCCTGATTTAGCCAATGGTACTAAGGTGGTCGTAAATTGCAGTGGCCGGGGCGACAAGGATGCTGCAACGGTCTTTAAGTATCAAGAAGACAAGATCAAACGTGGGCACAAGGAATCAAATTGAAAAACTTTGATATCAAATAATAAGAAGATGTCAGCCGCTGATTACATTGGATTGGACAGTTTTTACATATTTTGGCTATAGCAAATAATTTGTGCAGCATTACTTTAAATTTTAGGTCTTAGTGTTATGCAAAAATATATTTCGAATTAAAATCACCGCAAGTGTATGGTTCATTAACAATTAATAAAGTGGACTTATTGAATCTGAGTATCGTCCCACGAAAATTGATTAGTTCAATTCTAATTACCGTGACTTTTACCGAAACAATGAAATTGAAGTGTTGTTACAATGAAATTATAACTAAATTAACAAGGATGAATAATTTAACTAAACTGAATACAAATATCGTTGAATGTAATTTGAAGTTTTCGAATATATAATGAATGTACTATGATCTCAAATCTCTAAGTAATAATATTTTTAAACCTAGTTTTACACTTTAACACACGATTGAAATATTGATGAGTCAACACTCGTAATTTATTTAACAGTCTCTCTCGAGTACAGTCAAACATATTCTCATATGTAACCCGACTATATCGTTATGACGGATGCGAACATATAAAAATGTATGAGTTTTTGTGATCACTTAACGATTCACATATGATATAGCGATATATTTTTATTCCCTATCGGATCCTATGATGATTTATACCATGTCGAATATATTTCCCTTCTTTCTCTTTGGAATGCATGAATTAGATCACCATATTCACACAATTAACGTGCACAATAATTGTAAAGAAAATAAATCCATATAAATCATTCAAACAGTTAAAACGTGTTTTTATTGTCCAGAATGTAAAACTAAGAAATAAAAATCATATTACATAATTCATCGTTCCCTAATACAGAATTAACCTAGCTTAGCATGATGTAAAGAAGAAAATCAGAAAAACAATGAAGAAACGACATCATCAATTGAATTATTGACTTTAATATTCACTTTGTGGTGTTGTTCTTCGCGTTATTACTTTTTTTCTCCTCTCAAAACCCCTATGCATATGTTGTCTCCTCGTTCTGAACGGGTCTAGGGTTTAAATATGCATCCAAAGATTTGTTTTCATAAGTATTTCACTCGAATACGAAAACCAAAATTTTTGTATCAGAGTTGAACTATGCGACCGCATAGTTCATTTCCCCGCGACCACATAGAACTAAATGTAAGGCCTTAAAATTTTCTGAAGCAACCTATGCGACTGCATAGTATTAAAAAACTTCCACAGATTTGCGTCTTGGTCCTCGGACTCCATTTTGTATTTCTCGGCCTCTTTTCCCACTTCTTGTTCTAATGTTTCATTCCCTTGATCAATTTGATCTCGCCATCTTCACATCTTCAATTCCACTTACGGATCATCTTTCGATTATTTGCACCTTGATCCCTGAACTTTGATTTTCTTTCGCTTTAGTCCTTTTCCCCCATTTTTCTCCTAATTTTCGTCATATTCATCAATATTGTCATGCAAAACACAAATTACATCAAATTAAGTTATATTCCACATATTTATTAACAATTATCCATGTTTGTGACCCAAAATAAGTGTGTAAAACGCACATTTATCAGTGTTTCCAAATACAATTGAGAAAGTAAAAGTGGATGTGCACAAAAGTTGGTTTTTAACTATTATTTTGGCGATTGTCTGGATTAAATTTTGGCTACATCGTCGTCTTAACTATGAAATATGGTCGAGCATGTTCATCAAGCACGAACACATGAAGTTTAAGCACAATGTCACTGGATTAAGAATAAAAATGAAAACAGGGATTAAAGTTGAGTCTTCAATCTTGAATTTGAGTCTTATATTACGCATGCAACTTTACTGACTCTATTTTTCTTCTTTTCTTCAATTTAGCTTGTCCATTATATCTTTTGCGTTATGCCTATATTTTTCGAATTGCCACATTTTCATTCAAACTCATCCCAAAACCACTATTAATCCTAAAAGGAAAAGCATAAAAAGATTCAACATAATCCCCAAATAATCAACTGCAAAAGCAAAAGATTAAGAGCTCGAGTTATTGTAGAAATTACATATATTAGAGCCTCGATAAAAAAAATAATTATAAACTTTTTGACTCTGTCATCATGACGTCTAAGGTAGTTAACGGTTACTTTAATATCTGTATGCCATTCTAGGTTCAAAGTCAATTTCTGCACCCCTCCTCGAAATTGGCGCCATTTATAAAACCAATTGGATCAACTGCATATCATAAGTCTATGCAGTACAGCACCCATTCTCAACCAATATTCTATTTTTTTAAAAGAATTGGACCCTTTTAAGTATCAAAATATGCATATCATCATCACTTTATAATGGGTTAATAGCAGTGCACCCAAAGTTGAATTTTTTGGTAATGTGTCGCTATTCAAGCACAATGAAATCATGGCTTAATTTTTTGTAGGTCTAATCTTATTTTTTGCAAATTTGACTATGAGAACCTTTATGAATTTTGGTTTCTTGTACCGACACAAGTAGGTACCTGGCTGGACTCCAAGTCAGAGTCATGTGATTTGGAATTATCTTCATTATTATTTTTCATTCAACTTTAGGAAATAGACGAATGCACGTTTATTTGATGGAAATTTTTTAAAGATTTCGATTTCCTTCAATTTAATTATTCAACTTCGAGTTTGATCATTTTTTCTATGATCGTGATCTAAACTATGAGTTAATTCGACTATGACTCAATGCTTGTTTGATGTTAACTTCATTAGTTAATTGATAGATTGAATGTCAAATAACTGTCGAGTTATGTATTCATGGGCCATGTTGAATTTGTTAGTCATAATCACATGATCAAATTGAAATAAAAATATGAATAGTTTGATTAAGGTAAAAACAAATTAAAGTTTAGTAACTCATATTTTATGGCATCACAATTTTTCAACCACACATTTCATCAAGTTCTATCAAAATGGTATGATTTTAATCCCCACCATATAATGTAAAAAATTGTACTAATGGAGAAAATAAAACAAGATGTTTATATAGCGTCTAAAGAGTTATTCCATTTCATAGCATTAAGAAAGAAAGAAAGAAGTTAAAATCTTGTTTATTGAACTATTCGGCATTGTGTAATATAAGTGCGCCAAACTTGCACTCAAGTACAAGAAAAACTCAAGCATTACTAAATTACAAATCTCTCTCAATTCTAAATCAGTGTTGGTTGCTAATGAACTAAACTATAACGGGGAAGAAATGTATTACTAATTTACACAGGTCAAATAAAACATCTAACGATGTTAACACCGCATCCTTTTCCTTTGACGACCCTCTTCACTTAATTCCTGCAGATAAAAATAGAAATGGGACAATAGTTAACAGAACTCATGCAACATATCCAACCTAATGATCAGTGGCCATGAACATTCATAGTGCAAATACACTGTGTCATCACGGCTTTGTACATCAAACTTAAGTAGCTTGTTGATGATACAACTGCTGAAGTTCCGGGCATTCGAACTAGCATTTCCGTGATGGGCTTATATTATTTTCACTTATGCTACCTGTTCTACGTGTACAGTATTCAAGGCAAAGACCATTGCATATTTTCCTTAAAATGAACTAGGAATCAGATTACAAAACATGCAATCGGAATTATCTAAATAAAAGAACACATAAGACCTACTCATGTAAATCCGAAAACTTATTACAAGAAAAAGAAACCAGATACTCTTATCAATACTGATGTAAGCAAGATATAAACTTATATCAAATGAAAAAAATGATTTAAGACAGCTTACCTCTTCGTCTTTTGTAAAATGCTCAGTTGGAGCATTAGACTCAGACCTGCATTTAGCATGTACTATAGGACCTAACTGTGACCTGTCCATCCCTGCAGCTGATCCGGCTTGTGAATTCATATAGACGGCCCCCCTATACATCCATTCGTCCATTTCATCACTGTAGAAATCGTCAAAAGGCTCTCCACACAATGCGCAAGCATTCTGATCCTCATCAGCAGGAACAGCCATTTCTTCATCTTCTTTCTTTTCCACATCATTATCAGCAGGTAAAAACCCTGGAACTGCTTCAGTCCCCACTGCCTCGGCCCCACTGAGCCACATACTAACACTGACAAACCACTTAGGAGAAGGCTTCAGCTTACGGGTTCTTAAAGTCCGGTTCTTGTTGACATGCCAATCCATATGTTTCCTATGCTCCTCTTGGCTTTTGAATCGAAGGCCACATGTTTTGCATTGTCTGGGAAGATCAGCGTATAGAGCAGTTATTGCAGACTCATGACGCACCTTAAGAAGGTCTTGATCAAACTCCACTCCCACAGAATCCTGTGACAATCTTTTATTGATAAAAATTTGAATTTAAAAAGCTAATCCTGTTCAGAGGACCTAAATGCGTACCTGATTGGTCAATGATATCAAACCTTGTGCTACGAGAGAACTAATTAAACCCGAAAGTGCACCCTGTGCCGGAGGGTTGGGGGCAACTTGAACAGTATTTCCAGGGGGTGATGATTGAGTTGTGCCAGGTGGTGGTCCCCTGGGTAAAGTTGGAATAGCTGTCCCTGGTAAATGAAATGATGTGTTTGGGGCATTGAAGATTGGCAAAGATGATTGCGAAACTGGAACTAGATTAGACAAGGCTATACCAATAGGAGGACCACGTCCTTGTGCACCGTATCCATGATTTCGAGGTGGTAGTAGATGTGGATGAACTATTGGTCGGGAGAGTTGACCGTGAGCTCGAGGCAAGTTGCTTATTGACATACCAGTATTGTCCAGATGCTGCTCATAAGGAATTGACTTATTGATATTGACATTGCCAGCATTCATTATAGGAAATTGACTCCTGAAGTGCATTTCTGGAGGAAGAGCAGAATACGAAGGCAATTGATATGAATTCTGTAACCTTGCAGGATGCCATCCTTTTGTTAACCCCGATGTATCAGCTGATCGAATCTCGGGAGCTAAAGAGTCAACAACAGAGTGCGACCTGAAAAACTGTCCATCTACACTTGAGAAATTTCCAATTGTAGGCGGCTTTTGCTCATCAGCTGTGGAAGAGGCTCCAATTCCTGAATGCAAGCTACCTTCTTTGGCATTCAAATAATGTTGTGACGGCTGATATGGTAAATTCCATGATTCTCTGGTATAACTAGAAGCAATCTGATTTGAGGCCCTGTGTGAACTAGTAATCTTACTAATTCCTCCATTTCTAGACTGCAAAAAGAAGCAAAAGGAAGAAAAATCAGACCTTCATGTTACAAAAGAAGACAACAAAGAACAGAATACTTCAACAGAACATGTGCCAGGGCTCCTGAATCCAATCAAGTCAGGGTGTTGGTGGATATACATGTATGTAGAGGTCATAGCATCAACCAAGAACATTGAATATACAAAATAAATTACACAGTGACATAGTAGGAGAGACAAGAGAGTGGCCAGATAGAGCAGATAGAAGGCTTTTGATCAAATTAATATAAGTTCACAAAGCAATATAGAACTTTTCAGATCCATGAAATTAACAGAAGATACAAATGGGTAGTAAACAAATAGATGATACTTAAAATCTTTACAGAACAAGCACAAAGCCTCTTTAGAATAAAAGATATTTGAATTGAATACCATAAGAAAAAAATAGGCTGATTAAGATAAGTAACCATACACTGACAGGGGGAACACCCTCAACAATGGAAGAATTGGCAGTGGAAGAAAATTGCGCATTTAACGAGTTGCCACTGAAATCAGTCACCAAAGATGCAGCACGTTGTGTAGCAAACCTGTCCTTGCTCTGGTGTGCTAAAGTTGGACTCATATCTTCCCAATCAAATTCCTCCTCTTCGGTATTTTGCCATGTCCTGGAAGTTGTCGTTTGGTCAAAACCATTTATGCCCATTTGCTCAACCTTGGGATGTTTAAGGTTCAAATTCTTCTCCCTGTGATCAATTCCATAAGCATCAATCAAGGCTCTAGGTCCTTGAAGATCAACTCCTTTATTAAGTACAGCAGCATTTTTAAGACGTTGATCAGGTTCGCCATGCCAATTTTTTGCTCGTAGTTTATTTGTCTCCTCCTCTTGGCCCATCACTCTGTTAAGCCCATATTCAAATCTAGAATTAGATGGTGAGGCCGTTTCAGTAACCCTTCGATAACTGTCCACACCAAATTCATCAAGTGATGGGTGTGATGGCGAAGTTGTATGGCATGAGCGTGCCCGGCCAGATGAGCTTAAACCTTTGGCTCCAACCTGCAAATTGAATAACACAGTAAACTCAGAACTCAGAAGAAAAAATTATCATAGCCTGTGATAGGTTCCTATGAAGACTATATTCAACACTAAAGTACCTCTACAGGTGATGCATTTTGAGATGGTCACAATATAAAAAATCTAAACAAAAGAAATGGTTGATTAGGTTCCCATCAGGTGCAATACACCTCCTTCAATTAGGGTTAGCAAACAAAATCAATTGAAGGCATGGGGCACACCGGATCAAGTTTAAACCAACAAATAATGGAAGAGACAAAAAGAACAAAGGGGCGTTAGGACAGATAAAAGAAAATACTAGAGATTTGGTTCTTTAGACTTAAATCTCAAACAAACACAAATTTTCTGGACTATAGAAAATAAAGTTCTTTAATTGATATTTTGCAAGACCAATATGGCCTCTTTTAATCTCTACAAACCTTAAAACTCCAAAACTATTCTAACTAGGAAAGCCTAAACACAGGGAGAAAATCCAAAACCTAATGCAAATAGTAAAGTTTAACCCTAATGGGAAAATTCTAAACCTAGTATACTAGGAAAGTTAACTACCTAGGACAATAAATCCTAATTCTAGTTGCAAAGCTATGCGATTATACAAACTTAATCCAAATAAAACTCAAATAAAAATACTAGTAAAAAAATAGTGGGAAAGCACCAGCTCCTGTAGCCATTCCATATCATAAACAGTATAGACTGTTTTACAAGATATTATAGATCTCCTCACAGGCTTTCTATGTACATTTTAATAAACTGATGAACTAAAAGCTTACTGTGTCTATGGTTGAATGACCAAACTGATGCCGTGCTTCCAAGTATTCAGGATTTACGTGTATGCCATGTGTTGGGCGCGGAGATTCAGAAGCTTTCAAGGGAGCCAAACCAGGTTGTTGACGATTTACACCAGGGGAAAATTGCAACTGCGCCTCAATCGTGCGAAGCACTGAAGATGGGAACACTGTCGACCAGGTACCAAAAAGGTGGCGCATAGCAGGACGCATGCTATGGTGGACTTGCGTGTAGGCGTCGCAGAAAACCTTGGCAACGAAAAGAAAATGAGAAATCAAAGGTATGTTAAATTACAGGAGCTAATGACACCATATGACAATGTGTGTGCACTGAACCAAGTTAACTTATTTACCTCAGGCAAGCGTGCAGAGAAGTGTCTAACATAATCCCTGCCTATGTTCTTCACAATACTGTCCAAAAGATACAATGAAGGTAATTTTTGCTCAACTGGAACCTGGAAAAGACAAACATCAGGTAATGAAGTACAAAACATCCAATGGAAAATAGATGTCCCTCTAGAATATTTGGCAAGAGTAACTATGAGTTATGATACAGCAGTAGATACAACAAACAACCTGGTGAAATTTTTTGACTAAAAATATAAATATATTGTTGACTATTAAGATAGAAAAGATCCACGTACTGACTGAGTAAATGAATGAGCAACCTGAATGAGCAACCTACACTATTTATCTACAAATATATAAGTAAACTAAACAAATGCTACAGCCTACAGGTAGTAAAATACATCTGTGTATTATTGTATCCTTAGTTACAACATCCGGTCATTATTGATGCAGATTGCAAGGCATTCATGAAAGTTCTGGACGGAAATTATAAATAATTGTTAGTAATGAGTGTTATCCAACTCATTCAAATGCTTAGCAACAATTCAACGTTAAGTTCAGATTTGCAGCCTTATATATCATATGGCCACTAGACCAACAAGAATGAATATTAAATTCAAATGATGCATAATCAAACTCATAAGTGTTAAGAGCCTGAATACTAAAATTTGCACATCGGAACTTGAATTACTATAAGAAAATGGAACCTGGGATACATTTTACACAATCTAACTGACATTAGTGGAACACAAGTTCAAGCCATAAAATATTACTTGACTTTTTGTTATAATTTCTGTCATAAGCTCTCAAAAGTGCCCAGACTTGCCAGGCGAATAAGATTACAAGAACTCTTCAGAGGGGTATCAAAAAGAATACCACCACATAGAGCTCTGATCTCCAGTTTAACTCTTGTAATATACTTATCTTTCAATTCGACAAGAAAAATCAAGAGCCATTTATCTATTTATTCGTGTTCTTGCCAACATTAGCATAAATAAACTATGCATTGTGAATTTTTTGCAGCAGTTCGATTCCCTCTGTAATTCAAGAGTGAATAATACAGACATCTTGGAGAATGCTGAAGCTTCTACGACTCAAACCGCAAAATCTTTTTTATGTTATTAAGCAAGTTTGATTGCATTGGCAGCTTAAAGTTGTGGTTTTAAAAATCAAATATAGATTGATTGGAAAGTCCCCAATTTCAATTCAATATCCCCCGTCCCAGAATATGTTGTGATAGATATTTTTGCATTCACTGTTAGATCAACACACTCATGTATAAATAATCTCAAAACCACAAAAATTTTAAAATTAAAAAGAAAAAAAGAAAGAAAGAAGAGAGTAAAGTTTCAATCTTTATGCACTTTGAACACTACAATTCAAACCTTCTACACCCAATACAACTGATACGATTGAATGAACAATTACAAACCCTACACAACTTGTCGAAATTCCAAAAATACCCTCGATGCTATACCTCGATAATCCGACCGCAAATAGCATTAGCTATGCCCTTGCCATGTGCTCTCTGCTGTCCAGCAATCATCGTCAGATCGGTAATTATAGGCTTCGAATTCAAAGTGAGTTCCGACAGAACAATCTCGTAAAGCCGCACAATTTCATCGGTACCCAAGTTCGAATCAGAGTCATGTCCTCCATTATTGAAAACGCTAAATTCCGCCTCTCTCTCCTTCAACATGCCCCTGAACCGATCGATAATTAACGGGGGTGGTGGCTTAAGCGACGCGACGTCGTTCGCCATTGCAGATTTGGTGAAAGCGCCGGTCTTGAGAGGCGTAGAGTTCTCGAATCTTGAAACGCCGCCGTTCATTATCGGGAATCGGCTTTTGATTAGAGTTAATTGAGACGGCGATTATAGTTAGGGTTTCGAACCACCAGCTGAGACGGACAATCGGACGTAAAGGGAGATTTTACGGGTAGCGGAATGAAATTGGGAATCTGTGCTAACGGAAAATAAGGTTGTAACGTACGAAAACTTGTCTAAAATATAAGGAAAATTGACGGTTGAGCCTTTAGAGACAAAAATATTTAAAAATAACCTTTTTTTTTTACATAGATGATATTTTTCATATTTATATAAAAATAAAAGGGAAAATTACGGTATCAAAACTTTCACTTTTATGTAGACTTGATCCAAACATTTACTTTGTAGCACCCATGGTACCAAATATTTAAAAATAACCATTAATTTGACTGTTAATTGACCAGAGAGTTGATATTGACCATAATTTTGACTAATTTAAAAAGGATAAAATTATGACATTACATTTTTCAATAAAAAAATGTAATTATAATATAATATATTGATAATTAAATTTAAACAAAAAAAAAAATCACCCACCTATCCTTCTTTCCTACCTTTATCCCAAAACCACTAACAACAGCGCTGTCGCCATCGCCACCCATTCCACGTTGGCGCCACAACTCCTTCCACCACCACTCCCCACTGCTGGAATTTACCACTCGCCTATGACAAATGCTTTGTGGGGATCAAGGACAAAAACACCAAAATCGTCGACGTCCCAATCGACCTGAGCAATCGACTCCACAATATTCAATCCCACTCCATTTTCAATCGATTCAAGTGACATTGCACAAAGATGGAAATGACAACAATTTGATGCAACCCACGACTATTTACATCACAGTCGTTGCTAGGCAACATGGTCTAATCGATTTTCGTTTATTGCTCTTTCTCCCCGTTTTTTCATTGATTTATTCTCGGGATTTCTACTTATCATTTCGCAAATTTAACCTTGTTCATCTATGAAAAAGATTCATGGGTTTTAATGCTACCCTAGTGCACCCAATCACAAAAACAGAGAAACATAAACGTCACAGTTATTTAAGGTTGTTGTCAGTGGCATTTTGGTAGCGGTGATGCTTGGTGGGTGTCGACGACTTTGGTAGTGGGTAAGCAAATCTTAATATTTCTCCACAGCAAGGAGTGGAATGGGTGGCCGTTAGTTCAATGTTGCTGATAGTGGTTTTGGGATAAGAGTGGGGAAGAAAGGGATGGGGGGGGGGGGG
>CAIGRF010354545.1:35063-68446 GCA_903798235.1 Fraxinus ornus | reverse complement strand
TTTTTTTTTTAATTATCAATATATTATATTATAATTGTATTTTTTATTGAAAAATGTAAAGTTACAATTTTATCTTTTTTAAATTAGTCAAAATTATGGTCAATGCCAATTTTTTGATCAATCAACAGCCAAACTAACGATTTTCATCCATTTGGCTCCAGGTGCTAATTTTTAAAAGGTTTGGTACCATTGGTGCCACGAAGTAAAAGTTTGGGTCAAGTCTGTATAAAAGTGAAAGATGTAGTATTGTAATTGCAATTTTTTTCAAAGTAAAATGATCTAATTAAAATATATGTCTATTTTTTTCTTTTTGTCTTCATATTTTTATTTTCATTTTCATTTTATCAATCATGCTTACTATTTGCATTATTTTTATGTTAAAAACTAATTAAAATTAATATACTTAATTAAGATAATAGCTTTTGCTTTCAACCTTCCATTTATGACTTATGTAGCACGTTAATCCTCAACCTTTAGTCGTGACTGGTTAACTCTCAAGTCTTAGTCACTTGCTTTTATTGTACTCGTGACCTTATGTTGGTTTCTTTTTAGGCATGTCTTGTTTATAGGATTTGTCGATTAGAAAATTCTTTTTTTGTTGTTTTATGAAAATACGAGTAGATATTATTTATAGTTAAATAAAATTGAAGTCAAATTACAAAATGAAAGGATAATTAGGGTAGAGAAGGGAATGCAGATTTTCGTCTTTTATTTTTCACTTCATATTTAATTTAATTTTTAAATTTTTTACTCATCAAAATCATCCATGTTTACCAATTTTTACCCTCAAATACATTGTATATAGAAGATTATATATATAATCTTTATTCTCCAATTTTTACCCTCAAATCGATTTTTGAAGATGTTCTTGTCAAGACTAAAAGTTCATTCTCTTAAGCCATTGTTGCAGATATAGCTTATCGATCATCGATGAAATTGACTCATGTAAAGCCATCAAATCTTCTTGGTGAGATGCAAGTCAAAAACTAAATTTCAATTTTAGCTAGATCAAGAAAATGTGTGTCGTATGGGTAGTCCAAAGACGAGATAAAATGTTCCTCGCATATGTACAACATCAATTATGCTACATGTACATTTTGTTTTACATCATTTTTTACATTGTGCCACATGTCTGCACATGATTGAATATTTTATTTTATTTTATTTTAAAAAAAAAAAACACACTTTCCTACCCAACATGTTTTGAATTCTCACACGGTCAAAAAAGGTATACACTGAATACACTCAGCATGATCCTGTCCAACACAAAACCTTAAAGGGCTCTCTACGGCAATAGTACAACATCGTACCAACTTTTTTCTTATTTTTGATATAGGGTAAATTTAAAGTGGGATTTATGAATTTTTCCCTATTTAAAAATGACCTTTTTTACATAGATGATATTTTTCATATTTTATATAAAAATAAAAGGGAAAATTACGGTATCAAAACTTTCACTTTTATGTAGACTTGATCTAAACATTTACTTTGTGGCACCCACGGTACCAAATATTTAAAAATAATCGTTAATTTGACTGTTAATTGACCGGAGAGTTGATATTGACCATAATTTTGACTAACTTAAAGAGGATAAAATTATGACATTACATTTTTCAATAAAAAAATGTAATTATAATATAATATATTTGATAATTAAATTTTTTTTTTAAAAAAAAAAAAATCACCCACCTATCCTTCTTCCCTACCTTTATCCCAAAACCACTAACAACAGTGCTGGTGCCATCGCCACCCATTCCACGTTGGCGCCACGACTCCTTCCACCACCACTCCCCACTGTCGAAATTTACCACTCGCCTATGACAAATGCTTTGTGGGGAACAAGGACAAAAACACCAAAATCGTCGACGACCCAATCGACTCCACAATATTCAACCCCGCTCCATTTTCAATCGATTCAAGTGACATTGCACAAAGATGCAAATGACAACAATTTGATGCAACCCACGACTACATCACAGTCGTTGCTAGGCAAGATGGTCTAATCGATTTTCGTTTATTGCTCTTTCTCCCCACTATCGGAATTTACCACTCGCCTATGACAAATGCTTTGTGGGGAACAAGGACAAAAACACCAAAATCGTCGACAACCCAATCGACCTGAGCAATCAACTCCACAATATTCAATCCCGCTCCATTTTCAATCGATTCAAGTGACATTGCACAAAGATAGAAATGACAACAATTTGATGCAACCCACAACTATTTACATCACAGTCGTTGCTAGACAATATGGTCTAATCGATTTTTGTTTATTGCTCTTTCTCCCCATTTTTTCATTGATTTATTCTCGGGATTTCTACTTATCATTTAGCAAATTTAACCTTGTTCATCAATGCAAAAAGATTCATGGGTTTTAATGCTACCCTAGTCCACTCAATCACAAAACAGGGAAATCTAAACGTCGCAGTTATTTAAGGTTACCGTCAGTAGCAATTTTGGTAGCGGTGATGCTTGGTGGGTGTCGACGACTTTGGTAGTGGGTAAGCAAATCTTAACATTTCTCGACAGCAAGGAGTAGAATGGGTGGCAGTAGCGCCAGTTCAACGTTGCTGATAGTGGTTTTAGGATAAGAGTGGGGAAGAAAGGGATGGGGGTATTCTTGTGTTTGATTTTTTTTTTTTTTTTAATTATCAATATATTATAGTATAATTGTATTTTTTATTGAAAAATGTAAAGTTACAATTTTATCTTTTTTAAATTAGTCAAAATTATGGTCAATGCCAATTTTTTGATCAATCAACAGCCAAACTAACGATTTTCATTCATTTGGCTCCAGGTGCTAATTTTTAAAAGGTTTGGTACCATTGGTGCCACGAAGTAAAAGTTTGGGTCAAGTTTGTATAAAAGTGAAAGGTTTAGTATTGTAATTGCAATTTTTTTTCAAAGTAAAATGATCTAATTAAAATATATGTCTGTTTTTTTCTTTTTTTCTTCATATTTTTATTTTTATTTTCATTTTATCAATCATGCTTACTATTTGCATTATTTTTATGTTAAAAACTAATTAAAATTAATGTACTTAATTAAGATAATAGCTTTTGCTTTCGACCTTCCATTTATGACTTATGTAGCACGTTAATCCTCAACCTTTAGTCGTGACAAGTTAACTCTCAAGTCTTAGTCACTTGCTTTTATTGTACTCGTACCCTTATGTTGGTTTCTTTTTAGGCATGTCTAGTTTATAGGATTTGTCGATTAGAAAATTCTTTTTTTGTTGTTTTATGAAAATACGAGTAGATATTATTTATAGTTAAATAAAATTGAAGTCAAATTACAAAATGAAAGGATAATTGGGGTAGAGAAGGGAATTTAATTTAATTTTTAAATTTTTTACTCATCAAAATCATCCACGTTTACCAATTTTTACCCTCAAATACATTGTATATTTATTCTCCAATTTTTACCCTCAAATCGATTTTTGAAGACGTTCTTGTCAAGACTAAAAGTTCATTCTCTTAAGCCATTGTTGCAGATATAGCTTATCGATCATCGATGAAATTGACTCCTGTAAAGCCATCAAATCTTCTTGGTGAGATGCGAGTCAAAAACTCGAATTTCAATTTTAGCTAGATCTAAGAAAATGTGTGTCGTATGGGTAGTCCAAAGACGAGATAAAATGTTCCTCACATATGTACAACATCAATTATGCTACATGTACATTTTGTTTTACATCATTTTTTACATTGTGTCACGTGTCTGCACATGATTGAATATTTTATTTTATTTTATTTTTTTAAAAAAACATACTTTACTATCCAACACGTTTTGAATTCTCACACTATCAAAAAAGGTCTACACCGAATACACTCGGCATGATCCTATCCAACACAAAACCTTAAAGGGCTCTCTACGACAATAGTACAACATCGTACCAACTTACACTCAGCATGATCCTGTCCAACACAAAACCTTAAAGGGCTCTCTACGGCTATAGTACAACATCGTACCAACTCAAATAATTAAGCCTATAAAAATCTGAAACACAGTTTAAAACGACTACAGAAATGTGAAAGTACAAAGTCTCCATCAAAGAATTTGAGATTGCAATACAAAAACATTCTAGGGAAGTAGTGTACCATCATTGGTTCACACTTAGCCATATCGTTTTACAAGCTCATCTCTCATTTGAAGTTGAGATCATTGAACAGTCGGAGGGTGACTTCAAACTAACACAACAGTCAGTATACATTCTCCCAAATGCTTGGCACATGGTTCTCTTGGGCATGGGTGGAACTCTAGATAGGCAAAATCGAACAACTTGATAAAAATCAATGTTCGGGTTGAAATGCTACTTTTTTCTGAGAGAAAGTGCAAAAGTATATATTTACATAATTTCTTATGCTGCTTATGAGGCTAAAAAATTGCTTTCGAATATATATACATAATTTTTTTTTTTTGTAAGTGTTTAGTCAGATCTGAGATACTTTTCTACAAGAAGCAGAAGTAAAAAAGCAGAATTCTTGTCAAATGAGCCCGGTGTAACCTGCCAGAGACACGTCTAGAGTTTTAGCTTCCTTACTTTGTACTTTGATCATAAATACAAGTCAAATTGGAAAATGCTGAAGAATGTCAAAATACCTCAAAAAACAAGTCATTGAGAAGAAATGGAACTTAAATACGAATTACAAAATTTATTTTGTGACCGAATATGCAGTTTCAACATACTATCAAATACAGCCTTTTAAATATCAAGAACAGAGAAGAAATTGACCAATATTCAACAAAAACAATCTGCACTCTTCAACTTTAATGCAAAAACCAAGCGATTTTGGGGGGAGGGTTGACTGTTTCTCAATAAGCCAAATTACGGACATAACAACTAGGACAACAAGATGCAGAAAAAAGTATTACGTCTACAGTCTACTTTTAAAGACCGGCAAAATTACCCTGGGAGAAGACAACAAATGACAGCTAAATAATCTTAAACATGGGAGGTATACAATTACCAACAAATATTAAGTTATACTGAATCATGAATGTGTTCCAATGTTTCTTCAACACAATTAATTTCCAGAAGACAGCATTTTACAGATAAAACAGAGATATTCATCACATTAGCAAAAATCCCTCCTTCTCAAGCATATGAGAAGTAGAAGAGAAATAAATATCCTTCCAACTAATTGCTAGATCCTTTTGGGTTCAATTAAATGCAACATTCAGACATATATGGAATTCGTTAACAGAAACAAATATACCCATTTATTTACAACCTTACCGAGAACCTAAGAACTTTCTCAGCAGTGGGCAACGCCGCTATAAAAGAGTTCTAAGACGATTCCAAGTCAAAGTGTAGCTAGAACCATGAACTAAGTCCCGGCAGTAGGCAATGCCGCCATAAAAGAGTTGTAAGATGATTCCAAGTCGAAGTGTAGCTGCCGAGCTTGCTGCTCGGTCAGCTCATCAGCAGCACCCATTTTGGAGAGCCTAGTGATCCATTCCCTCATCTTCGTCTTCCCTTCAAAGTCGGGAGGCAATATGGTAAGCTTATTGAGGGAAGCCGACAAATCAGACAACAAAGGATGGACCTGATCAACAGCAACCATGTTCAATTTTAACGAGTCCATAGCCGTGATAAAATTTTGCACACATTCAGCCACAATAGAGGCAGAGGTGGTAGACGACATGGCTGCAGCCACCCGATGCTCAACTGTGGCTGGAACCCCAGATGTCACAAGACGGTTTAGAGCAGCCGGGCAATCCATCTTATAAGTGTCATGAAACCGCTCAATGCTCGGGACAATATCTTTCACTGTGGAAGACAGTGTTTTGAAATGGGTAATTAGTTTCTGGCATTCAGTTTCATACTCTATAGGTGAAATAATGTCACGAATATAAGCCTTCTCGAGTTTCTCTGTGGCCTTTATAATCGCAAAAAGGTCAGCAAAACTATCGTACATCTCCCTTTCGCGCTTGTCATTCCATAGCTTAACCTCCATTTTTATAAATCTAAGTTTTAAAAAAATGGGATTGGAGAAGAGAACGGGTCACGCGCAAAGAGAATCAAATCTTTCTTACTGGACAACAATCAAAACATGAAATTTATCAGATCCAGAACATTAAAACTAAATGTAGGTCTCTCTTCACAGAATTAACAATAAAAAGAAATACAATCAAATAAATATATCTCTGATGTAAGCAAAATTGCGATAACTGCTTCAAGAATCTTCAACAAAAACAATAATTAGCACGTAATTTAGATAATCTCATAATAAGAGATCGCAACAGTATAATTACAAGCAAAAACAAAAACCCAATATAAAATTCCTAATGCAAATCAGCTACAATATATGAAAACCCCAAGACACACAGATACATACGACCTTCACCATAACCCAAGATCTTGAACGGAAATAAGCATTTTTTTTCTTAGAAAAATCAATAATAAGGAAATCCCGAAGCGAAAAGGCCCTAGCTTCATTAATTTGAATCAAGCTATAATAAACCTCGTTTCAAGATTTATATTTTATACAATACAAATCCATAGCGACTTATACAGATAAACGCGTACAGAATAGAAAACCCACCTCAAAAGACAAAAGGTCGATAGCACTGTAAACCAAGAAAATCAATCAAATGTATAAAATCCTAAATATACACAACATACATATATATACAGGGGCGAGTACATCGACGAGGATTGCTTACAGAGAATGAATGACGCAACGCAACTTTGAATAATGCGAAGAGTGTTGCAGAGGCCAGAGAGAGAGAAGGTTGTGGACAGAGGTTGCGTGAGGGGTTTAATCGAGAAATTATTTTCATATCTAATAATTAAGAGTTGGCCCAATCACTTTTATACATGCGTCCTTACTGGAGTTTCATTTGAGAAAAGAAATCCCCTTTGCCTTGTTTTAAATAAATAATCTTAGTTCATGTTTGGTAGAAAATAAAGTCAATAATTAATCACTCGTGTTTAGTATAGATTAAAATTGGATTAAAATTAAAAAATTAGCCGTTATTATTGACTTTTATTAAATCAGTGAGACTGAATAACGATTATATTTTCAATTTTAATTAGATTTTAAACAGTACCGAACAAGTCCATATTTTATAAGATCGACAACTTCTCAACCATACGTTTTATCAACATTTATCAGAATTTACTAAAAATCTGATTTTTAATATTCACCAAACAAGAGTTTAATGCAGTTTTCAATTGCACGGTCTCAAAATAAAATCATTTTGTATAAAATATATAAATCAAGTTGCGTCAGATTTTAGAAACCTAACATTACTTGAGGTTTTAGGCGCTTTTATAGTTTTGTCAGTACAAAATTTCGTAATCTTTTCTTTTAAAATACAAAAATCAAGCTGAACTTCAAGAACCGTGCTATGGGTACCCGGGCGTCATACACGCCCAGTTACCCGACCCCACTGCCTCCCTCACAATAGGAGGGGAGGGGAGGGGAGGGGGGGGGGCAGAATTATTATATTTGCGAGGGTCCCATGTTGGATCCCTCACTTATGTGAGGGGCGGGTAACCCGAACTTCAAAGCGTGTTTTTTGGGTCCATAGTACAACACGTCACGAGCCAACTTGGATCGTGCTTTTTCACATGTTGAGTGCTTTACAAAATGTTTTATTTCGACCACTTGTTCGGGTCGTGCTGCAGCCCCCCACTTATAGGAGGGCGCCATGTGGCACCCTTATTAGTACAGGGCAGTGTACAATCAGCTTTATTCCACTTGTTAATACATTTGTACATGGAGGGAGGGCTCACGATAAATATAATAATCGTGGCCCCCCTATTGTGAGGGGGGAAGGTGGGGACGGGTACACGGGGGTGTAAACTCCCTTGTACGCTTAGCAAAACCCTAACTAAAAACTTTGCATTGGTGCATCTAGTCAGCATACCTTTCGGATTTTCAATCAAATCCTACTAGTTGGCACCCAGACACGATTGAGGGCATGTTTGATATAGATTAAAATTGAAAAATTAGTCGTTATTGTTGACTTTTATTAGACGAGTGTGACCCAATAACGACTATTTTCAATTTTTAATTGAATTTTAAAATATACCGAACACGCCCTAAAATTTGAGTCTTTTATTTTAATTTTTAGGAATGAGCCAACATGTAATAATGAATAAATTTGTACCAACTGCCCAATGCCTAGTTTAGAACACAAGGCACTGTACTTTCTTTATTTTGAAATTTTGGGCCTTTCCCTGTCACTAAAATCAGCAATTTCTACCCTATCTAATAATGTTTTTCAACCAAATTTAATGTAAAATGACGATCGCCTATTGCATGTTTGCCAAATTTTACCTGAAAGTTTTGCTCATCAATGGCTTAGCAAGTGCAGATGCAACTTGGATTTAAACGCACCAAATTGTTTAATAAAGGCACGTCAGTAGAGATACCCCTTTTCATCGTGCTCATGGTGGCACGTGGTTCGGGCAGGAACTTGTTGACAAGTTTACATGTTTCCTCTTTGGTCTCCAAGTAATAACTGTTTGTCAATACAGAAATCCATCGCCAATCCAATTTGAGTACCTCTACACAGCCTATTCTTAATTGTCAAAGCATGCTAGTGTGCTAATGAAATCTCTAATGATCTCGTCTGCAGGTAGAAACCTGAATCCTACACTACTGAGCTTGTAATTGCTCCCTCATGACTTATTCTAGATCCAGAGCAGCAGTCCCTTGTATGAAAAGATCATATTTTTGCAAGCAAATTATATCCTACGCAACAAAAACAACTAATAACCTTGCAAAAGGAGGCAAAAAATCAAGAAATTTGAAGCGCGGCCTGTCTGACATTAACTACGTTGTATACAATAAAGCCAGGTTCAGTGATGAGGCAATATTCCAGAAGGGGTATCAGAGCAATTAAACCAAATCATCAAATTCATTAGAAAAACAATAAGGACGGTAGCAACAGTTCCTAAGTAGGCCACTAGCATACACAAATGATCCTCTAGTTTTTTTAAATATTTATTATGAATACAGCAGCAGATAACAAAAAAATTGTGTTACCAAGCTCAGCAATCTACTTAGGTAATCCCTCCTCGATTTCGCTCCACGTATCAGCATTCCTCGAGAACTTCTCCTTCACTTGTCCAATAATTTCCCTCGCATCATCAACCTTCGAAATGCTCACCAGACCATCTACAAGCATCTTCATGGTAGTAATATTAGGGACCCAACCCTTTGCCATACATTCCTTGCAGATGTGCAGGGCAGCCTCAAATTCTCCTCCTTTACACAAGTAATAAACCAGCGTAAAATAACATTCGGCGTCTGGCTTCAAACCTCGACTTTCCATCACCTTAAACAAACTCTTTGCCTCCTCCAAATTGCCTTCTCTGCTAAACCCATAAATCAAATGACCATATGTCACAGAATTTGGCTTCATACCGCTCAACAAAATCCCATCCAATAATGCCTTTGCCTCATACGACCTCTTGAGCTTACACAAGCTATGAATCCTAACATTGTAAATACTGATCCCAGGTGCCACGCCATTCTTTTTCATCAACTCCAGTACTTTCCCAACATCACTAAACTTCTCCTCCTTATAAAACCCTGCAATCACAGTTGCATAAGTGGTCCCATTCGGCTTTATCCTTTTCCTCTCCATCTCAGCCAATATAGAGTGCGCTGAATTCGCACTACCAGACTCACAGAACCCGTTCAAAACCGTATTATACGTGTCCAAATCCGGTTCAATCCCATATTTCCTCGGAAACTCGGAGAAAACCCTCTTCATTTCCCCGTAATCCTTCGCCAAAATGCAAGAAAACAAAATCGAGTTCAATGTCTTTACAGTCCTCTCAATCCCCATCTCAGGCATTTCATCAAACAACTTAATAGCATCGTTCACTAGACCAGCCTGGCCATACAAAACAACAAAATGCGAAATAAATCGTTCAGATCTCAAATCAGATCGAGTAATGGACTCATTTATGAATTTTCTTATGCCCTCGTAATATTGAGAATCTTTCAACTTCGAAATGGCTTTGGAGTAGGCGATCCGGTCCAAATGTGACTCGGGAGTTAGGGCTGCGGCTCTACAGATTTCAAGAATGCGTTCCGGGTTCTTCTCGAACCGGAGGAGGGATAGCGCGGCTCGCGATTTCTCTTTACTGGTGAGTGGGGTTTTGGAATCGGGATTCAGAATTGAGCTGGAGAAGAGCCGGTGGCGCTGAAGTACGAATTGACAGAGTTTATTGCGAAACGCCATTGAATTATCACTGGGTTTTCCAAATTCTGGTGTTTTGTTGGTTAACAGAGATGTTTTAGGGTTTGGTATTTGGTTATTTAGGGTTTAGATAGATGAAGAGAATACAGTGCATATGCTGAAATTTCATTAATACCCCCAATTTATCAGCATTGCTCAAGTAAATCCTCAACCTTGTAAATTATAGCACTTTAAACTTTATTTGCCAATTTTTATATACATTAAAAAGGCATATAATTTTCACATGCTAACCACGTGTCAATTTGTCACCTCACAATTATCTTTTTAGCTCATATATATATATAATCATCGACAGTCATTTACAATGATATATATATATATATATATAATCATCGACAGTCATTTACAATCCCGACTTAACCAACCAACTTTCCTAATAGTCTTGTTCTCTCTATTCCCAATATCTCCACAATCCCCTTGATACCCCCCCACCCACACACACACACACACACACACACACAAAGTTTCTAAACTTGAATGAATTGGTGTATGGTAGATGGGGATTACACGGTTGCAAATGAATGTAGAGAATTTCGTTTTTATTTTCCTTTTTCAATTTTTTTTCTCAAAAAATGGAACATCGTATCAACATGGCATCTAGTAAGTCCAATTTTCATGCCCGCCATTTAAAATCGATTTATAACATTGGGCATGTCAATTTCAAGTACAAACTCTAACATAGTTTGCTTACTTTATTATTTAAATTTTTGGGGTCAAAATTTAGACACAAAGTCAAAAAATTGTGGACCTCCTCTTCTTTTGCTTATTTGAATACCATATATTTTTAATTTTGTTACTAGTAGCTTCTTCGTTTTAAAAAAAAAAAAAAAGGAACCTCTAGACATTGGAACATCTAAAAAGCACATAGCCGAGAGCAAATCAACTATGGGAGTAAAAAATTACTCCCATAGTATAATGATTAAAATTGTTGGGAAAATCGCCTAGAACACAGAAATTGAGATTAGTAACGAATTGAAATAATAAAGATCACAAGAAAAAGAACAAGATTAAAGTAAAAAATGAGAAGAAAAATTGGCAGAGAAAACGATGTTTTATTCAATAACAATGGAGTAAAAAATTACAAGAATTCAACAATAATGACTTCTTGCTTAAAACTGAATAAAGAGTCTACTATTTATAGGGAAAATGTCCAAACCCAAGATGGAAACAAATCACGTGAAATAAAGGAAATAATATTTTTTCAAATACGTGTAAAAAAGGAAAAATATATTCCCAAAACTTCCAAACCTAATTTGGGTCACAAAATCCAACTAAAATTTTATACAGTGCGCTTCAATCCCCCCACAAAAAGCCATAAGACGATTATCAATTCAAAGGGGAAATTATATCAACATATAAATTTTGATAAATATCCCATGTGTAAAAACTACATTTCAATCTATTAATCCAACAAAAGTTTAACTAAAAACGAAAGCAAAAACTGAGTATCTCGCATAAGTTTAGATTACATGATGCATCTTCATGCAGTTGCTGTCGGAACTTGTTGAGCTGATGGGGAGAGATCGAATGCCAATAACTCGGATGAGTATTGTCATAAATACTCCTTGATGTGCCTTACCAACGAATCTTGATGCAGATTTAAACATAGGCTATCGTCCACTAGCCCAGAGACCTGATCAATTCTGTTGAACATCTTCGACTGGTGGAGGAGCAAATCGCACCTCTGCTGGCCGAACTGCTACAACAGGCTCTTCGGCAAACAATGATTTGATTAAAGACGGCGTTTTCAGGGGACGTCGACCTGTCATTCGTGGGTATACATCTTCAAGAAAATAGTAGGCATGGCCAGCTATCATTCCCTGAACCAAAGTTACAAAAATTTCTTTGTAAGTTGTTGAGTAATACCTTAAATTCATAGAAACGTGCGAGGAAAAAGATGAGGGGACACACATACACACAAAAACAAAAGCTTAAAGAGCTAATGGAGATAGGACTTGAGGAGTTGCCTCAAAATCACAAAGATGAATCCTTTGAAGCAACCTCAGTAACAAGCATGCACAGCATGGATGTTCTACGAACCTTTTAAAGATGCCTATATGAACAATGGAATAATTTTTTATCATATAAATGTGATATCTGCACGATGAGTGTGAAGTATATACCTATAAAAGGAAATGTTAAAAATAGATCAGAGTTCCTAAAACTGCCTGAATTTGCTTCATGAAAATTGAAAGTCAACAATTTAGGAGAAAAATTCAGGGGTCGTTTGTTAATGCTTTTGATAAAAGTTTTAGCGGATTTTGATAAAAGTTGATGAAATGTGTGTTTGAGAAGTTGTTAAAACTTATGGGTCCTGTGAAATGTGTGATTAAAATAATTGTTTACGTTGACATCAACTTTTAAGCCTTCCCAAACAAGCACACAGTGTCATGGCACTTCAAGAACAGGAGAACAAGAACTGCCACATAACTGAAAAGTATTCAGTTGCCCAACCCAGATGAGAGAAGGCAGTGATGCACAGTAACTAAACCTAAATGATGTATACAGTGAAATAAGGATTTTATGAATAAGGTAACTGAGGTCAATTATGTACAGATGAAAACATGCAAAGCCCACAATTAAAGACTATATATATCTCAGACAAAGAATATAGCCTCCACTCAAACAGTCAAGATGATCAAATCTTTACTCAAGAATCATATTAGCATATCAGCATATGTATTGACGTACCAACAAGTCAACCCAAGGACTAGCACCAACAAGGACAGAGAACCCCAGAAGAACCTGTAGAAAAAGAATAAAATCTAGTTCACGTGCTATCATCAGAATGCGAAAAAGAAACCTACACGAGCAGCTACACCCGAGAAATAGTGACACGTGACAAGTAAATTTACTTTTCAGAATTTTTATTTTTTTTTTCAGAATTTTGTTACAGGTTTTATTTTTGTTGGGGGGAGGCGAGAGTCGTGTGCATATTTACTAAGTCCAGATGATTATACGTGAAAAAAAAGTGATTTGACCGATTACAAATAGTGGCCTAACAAGGGCTAACGGGAAGCAATGATAAGCTGTTGTATAATAGACTTTATTTAATGGGCAAAATTTATGAATATATATGTTAAACATTTGAAAAGGAAAGTACTTGAATGCAGCAGAATCTGAAAACCAGCAGATGAAAGAGAAATCACTTACCCATGGAAGATAACCTGCTGTGAAAGTGAATAGGCCCAAGAAGCTCATATGGATGTATGGGTTCTGCTTGCTCCAAACATAAACCTACAATGAGAAAAATGAGGATCAGAAAAAAGGTACGATATTCTTCAGTTAAGTTGTTAATTACGAGCTGAGTTCTATTCTTTTAGGCAAACTAACCATCATGAATGTGAGTGAATTGCTAAGGAATATAATCCTTGCAAATGACTCTGAAACGTAAGGAATCATCCCCCCGATAAGAACAGTGCCAGTCAAAACAGAGGCGCCAAATAAGATCATGTAGAAGAAATCTGCTGTCCTTCCCCGGAAGGAGTTCTCTTCAAGAAGCTTGCAATATCGAGCAAGGAAGAACATGTGGAACAAAAAGTCCAGGTCTGTAAAATACAAGAATACATACATCAGGATAGAAGTGAAGGATAATGTCACCGGTATCATCCTATTAGATACTATACTTTTATTGTCAACCAGTAAAATTACATAACAGTAACCTAGATTGGAAATTTCTTAAATAAATAAAGTTGTCAACGTACTCTCCATGAAATGCAGGCGTAAATTCCTGAATTAGCTAGGAGATAGTATGTACAAGTGCATATTTCAAGAATTTTAAGAAACTAACACACATCAATTAAGTGGAATTACCTCAATCACGTGCATAAAGGTAAGCGGGCACACACGGATAAACAGCAAAAACCAATTCCATTTGTTCCCAAATTAGCCCACAATCTGCACCTAAGAATATTCCTCTTTTTATTCGATATAATATAATCTAGCAGCTCACCGAAGTGGAAAGAGATATGAAAACTAACGAGATCAGTAATGAAAAGACCCTTGCCACTGAAAAAGTATTAAAGTTGCTGCCAAACCAACTAAATGTTGTTCAATCTATATGGTGAAATCTAGTGAAATCAACTCAGTCAACAGATCAAACAAGATTCTGAACTCCTAAAGGAAACAAGCACTAATCAGCTTCATTGATATTCTGTATTCACGTTTTGTGTATACATGCTGAACCAAATAACCTCCTGAACTACCTACCATAGTAAAATTCACTAGTGCACTGCAATATACATAAAATTGTGCTTACAAATATGCTTTCCATCAACCTTCATAACAATAATCAAACGAAGGTTGTATTATCTTCAGAACGTATACAATTCAATAAGCTCTTTCCATATTTTCTTAAGGAACCCTTGAGTGTGCCATTTATCATTCACCAAACATATAAAATAGAAATAAAAATTCTTTAAGAAAATAATTACCCATTTTGCGAAAATACAAGAAATTGGTAACAATCCGCCAGACTTGGTAATGCTTTACCACGAGCGTCGGATTCAAGTACAAGTCATATGGTGATATAATCTGCAAGAACATAAAAAATAGTGAAAACTCAAAAAGAGCATAAATTGGCTATTCATCTTGAAAAGAAAAAAAGAACATACAAGTTAATCCCACCTCCCTACCTAGAACAAGATATATAAATCAAAATCTAGACATGTCACAGAATCAACCCATTTGAAGATTTATTCGGACTAATCATTCAACCTGAAATTAAACTTACCCTATGATTTTAACTACATGGATACCTAACATACATTAACGTACATTCATGTGTTGTGTATGTACAGAGAGAGAACGAAATACGTTACCTCGAGCGAGCAACCGATTGTTGTAACAATGGCAGCGGTGAGGTACGTGCGGGTGATGATTGGCATCTGCTTATACCACTCTTCCACTGCTTGCGCCATTCTTATCCCCTCAAAATTTCTGAAAAAATCGATCAAACCCTGACCCCAAATTCCCAAACCAATTAATCCCAAAAAAGTGGAAAGCAATTGATAATTCTACACAACACAAAAACCCTTTTAGTTCCACCAACAGAACAGACACTTTGTTTTTCAAGCTTTGGAATTGTAGCTAAGTTTCATTTCTTGTTTAGTTCTTCAATACAGTATTTATACGATTTTTGATGAGAACATATTCTACGCGCGTTGTTATAGTGTGTAATACACGAACCAATTGTTGGTTTTAATGACGATTATTGGCCAATAATATGCATTTGAGTAGGAGCGGTGATGTCATGAGAATGTGCCCCTGTGATAAAGGATGTTTGATGATGTTAGATAATCATGAACTAATTTGTTAATTTAAATAATTAAACAAAAAAAATACTAAAATATTAATTTGTGACATAGGAATGACAATCGGTCAAAAATACTCGAGGAGACCTGAAACGAATGGAGTGAGAATTCCTCGATTGATCAAGAAACGGGGTGGGGATTAATAAATCAGGCCGATTCAACTAGTAGAATCAAGAATTAGATACAAAATCAAGTTAATCATGTTGGATTAACCAACTAACACAAAAATAGCTCAAATTCGACCCGTAGAATCGAGAACCAAATACCAAATCAGGTTAATCATGCCCGATTAACCAACTAGCACAAAAATAGCTTTGATTTAACTAGTAGAACAAAAAATTAGAACAAAAAATCAGATACAAAATCAGGTTAATCATGCCCGATTAACCAACTAGCACAAAAATAGCTCAGAAACTCGTCGAATTGGTGACTCGATAGCGATTTACTAATTTTTTATTTCAAAATTTTTCATTTTTTTTATTAATGGACCTCGTACACTATAATTATCAAAGGCCCATGGATGAATTTTGGATGGCGTGCCCTTTTATAAATATAATACACTTTTCTCAAATAATTTCATAAATTTTTAATGTGGGATAGTGGTATCATATATTCACTTATTTCAAATGTTTTAATAAATTTTCAACGTGAAATAGTGATATAGCAAAAAAAAAAAAATTTAAAATGCTCATCAAAACTTTTTTCTAAGCTAAATATATGATTTTGAATCCCAACAACTAAATTGTAATATCCACTTCCATTTTTTCATTTATTTAATTTAAATTAAACTTGCTAATGAATCTCATTAACAAATGTATATTTACTTTGAATTATTGATATAGAAATTAAAAAAATTATTGATTCATTGTATTTTATTGTTTGTGTGTATTTATTTATTTATTGCTTCCGGTTCAACTCCGATTAAATCTTTTGACCCTTCACCCATCACATTTTCCGGGTCGATGCCCGGACGATTTTTAAAACATTGGATGAGTCTGACGAGTCAACTTAGCAAGAGTATCGTTTGAAAACCTCCATGGGATCAGGCTAATTTATGGGGCATCCTATCTTAGAGTCGTGTTGATGCAAGATGAGACGATGGACCCAATAATGTATCTTTACGACTTTAAACCTTCCGCTTCATGGGATGAGCCATTAGGCCTATGAATGTCACCGGTTATTTTTATTTCACTTGTTTACATGTACACAATTATTTGCGTAATAATTTACATACATGTGATGATGTATGATTGAATCATAATTTCTTAGATCAAAGAAGGAAAGAACTATTACAGTCTCTTTTGACACTTCATTTATATTTAAGTCATTATGTCACTCATTTACGTGGAATTATTGTTTTTATCCTGGATTTGTTCAAACCGGACTCAAATGGAAAAGGAGGGTATATTCGGTAAACCCTATTCTCTTATTTATCGGTTGAGCCGCGTCACACTCGAACCACCTTCAAAGCCTCTAAAATCGCTCTCATCGTCCACAAGATCCCCTTTAGGGTTCCACTTTCAACCCCACCAATTTTCACACATAATACCCAGTGTTCCGGCAATGATGCAGCCAGCGTCGAACTCGATCCCACCACCTCAATACCAGATGCAGCCGCCACAGCAACCTCCGCAGCAGTGGATGCAGCCACAGCAATCACAATACCAGATGCCACCACCACAACAGCCGTCGGGGTACTACTATTCGCAACCACCTCCGGCAGCGGATGCGCCACCACAACCGCAGCAGTATGCTGCCGCGCTTGCAGCTCAAGCTCAGCACGTCGCAGATGACGGGATCCGAAGCCTCTGGATCGGCGATCTTCAGTATTGGATGGACGAGCAGTATCTGTACAGCTGTTTTGCATCCACCGGCGAGGTGTGTATATTTATCATATATGTCAATCACAAGCACATTCAAACGGCTATTTAGATGCATAAATCTATTTTCTTATATGTGTTTATTTACTTATTATGCTTAAAAATATAATTTTTAGTAATTTTTCATATTAATATTAAAAAATGTTTGAATAATTTACTTTTACTGATAAAAAAAATTGCTTTTTAGAATTGAAACTGTTGATTGAGCATTTTTTTCTAAGTCTAGAGAACATTGAAATTATTTTTAATTAACTTCTTATATGTTAGAATACCTTAGTTTCAAATAGAAAAAAAAAAATTATTATTATTTTTTTAAGTAACTTACCTTTAACCTTCATCAATAAAAACAATCATTTATTTTTAAGAAGTAAATTTATTAGGCTTTGCCGAACATGATTTTGTGAAACTTAATGACAAAAAAAATCTAATCTTTGGTCCGCCAGTTTCCAAATGTTAATTTGCTTACAATGTGACTTGACTTTTTCTGAATTTTAGCCCACCTTAAAATCACCTTCTGACTTCATCCCTGGAACAGGAACTATGCTAAGTCAAGAAGACTTTTGACTTCCTTCAGAGAAAAATTATCGTATGCTAAGCTTAGATTAAGCTCTTCACTTTTAGCAACACCGTTTGTGTATCAAAGTTTTGTTTTTACTCTGATCACAATGCACTTCGGTACTTGTATAATCTTTAAAGAAACTCAAGCATGCTTCGCGGGGTTCTTTTCTTCCACACTTTTATTCCCATTGAAGCATAAAGCTGAGAGAGTGAGAATGAAGCTGGTGCACTTAGTTACTTAATCCCTACAATGCATGTTTTGAGATAAAAATCAATTTCAAGAGAATCTTTACTTTAATGGTGTAATCAAATGGTTGGGCAAGCCTTTTCCAGACAGTAATTGCATGTCTGGAGGAGCTTAGTTGAGTGGTCCTGCATCTGCGAGCAACATGTTCAAAATTTTCTCGTCGGAGCCAGTTCTCTTCACCACCTGAGGAATTTTTGCAAGATTTAGAATTTAATATTTCATTCTGGTGTAGTATTGTGAAAACATAGCTTCATTTGAATTTAATTAAAGATTTCCTAGTTTTGGTAGGTTTGGGATGTGTCTTCTATCGACTATGATTAGCTTATTGACATTAGATTTTGGATTTTTCAACTGATTTAAGCCCCTAGTTAGAATAAGTTCTTTGTGTTCGGTATCGAGCCTATAAATGGACCAAATTGATCCAACAATATCCAACAATGAGAATTGAAATGGCCGCAAATATTTTCGTTTCTTGAACTTGTGAGATTGAAATCCGAAGCACTACATCTAGTATTTATTTCGATCTCAGCGAATGCTCCTGAATTCTTTTCATCTTTTCTATTTTCTGTTGGTTAAAGCTTGTTCTCTCATCCAATTTATTGCCTTATTGTAAAATTTGTGAGACAGCTCTCTGTTGTTAATCAACTAATAGTGGGTACTGTGCTCATTGAAGCACATTAGTTTTATCAGGAAACATTGTTATGATTTATAAAACTATCATGTAGGCCATGGACTTTCATCGCCGTGAACAAGCCTGTCAAATATTTTTGTGTAAACCTTGCAGTGATTTTTACTGTTTAATGTTTTAAGTGTGCACTATCCATCTATAGCTGAAATTTGTGATTGGAACAATGAAATTTGAAGGTGGATACCCAAAAGTGTGTACACTTTACCCAACTAGACTATTTGCCACCTATTAGCTTTTATTGAGCTTTTGCTCGTGGTTCTGTTAGAATTTAATATAGTGCCTTTTGTTCAGGTGATCTCTGCTAAAGTCATCCGTAACAAGCAAACTGGCAACTCTGAAGGTTATGGATTTATTGAGTTTGTTAGTCATGCTGCTGCAGAAAGGAATCTGCAGACATATAATGGCTCCCTAATGCCAAATATTGAGCAAACATTCAGATTGAACTGGGCATCAATGGGTGCAGGTGAAAAGCGTGACAACACTACCGAATACACGGTTTTTGTTGGAGACTTGGCAGCTGATGTTACTGATTACATGCTTCAAGAAACTTTTAGGGACAATTATAGTTCAGTAAGGGGTGCTAAGGTTGTAACAGATAGGTTAACGGGCCTCACAAAAGGCTATGGGTTTGTGAGGTTCGGTGATGAGAGTGAACAGTTACGAGCCATGACTGAGATGAATGGAAAGTTTTGTTCTGCTAGGCCCATGCGAGTAGGTCCTGCTGCTAACAAGCAAAAAGTGGGTGGTCAGGCAAAAGGTATGTTTGACCCTTGGCTGTCAATTTCTAGCATATTTGATTGCTATTGCAGCATCAAAATAACTTGTACCTGCTAAATTTGGTAGTATATTTTGTTGTTATTTGTCATGACGTACTCTTTTCCCCTGAATTTGGCAGTTGCATTGCATTGTTTGCTTTTCGTGTTCTGTAAATATTTTGTAGTAAAGACGTCCCTTATATGAACAATGCTCTTAAATTTGCTTTCTTTTAGTTATGCCCTTGAATTCTTGAAGATAAGACAGCTTACGACGCCGTTTCCTTCCAGTACTTTATCAATTTTAGGTTTACAAATATTAAAACTTGCATAATCTCACAAGACTCTGGTTGTCTCAAAGCAGGGTGTCAGGAGGCTCTATCATATAGGGGCCCTGGAGCTAATTTCTGCTGAAATGATAACCCTTTTAGTGCCTGGTTATGTGTAGGTCAGTTTTATTTTGATGTCGCTTATATTTGGTTCCCAGCGGCATTAATTATGCAACAACTTTGATTTTCTTATTTTTCCACCAGTCTATTACTTTCCAAGATGTCATCAAATTTTATTACAATTATAGTTCAAGCCAGTTTTTTTTTTATTCCAAGGACCTGTTATAGAATTTAAGAATAGATTTTGTGAAAAGTGATTTTTTATTTTTATTTTTTTAAAAGATTGTGTGGTTAAAAAGTAGAGAAAAGTCATGGGTTCATGTGCAAAATTATTTTATCGGAAGAACGTGTGGTTGAAAGTGAGTTTGAAGAAAAATAAGTTTTAAAGAATCTCTACCAAACGGGGCTAAATTTCAGCATTGTGATTACTGGTCCATGTACAACTTCCTTTTTCCATTATCATTTTTATCTGAACTAATTTTCTCCACTCCTATTCTCGAAACACTTAAAATATTCTCCTTATAGCAACAAGCTCACCATGGAGAGTGGGTGACGATGGAAGGTCAGTTGAAACTATGCACCAACATTTACAATTCCTCTAGATTGTCTTCGCTAGTTTTTCATGTTTCTTAAAATTGTATGTCTGGTGTTTCCCTTCTGTCATCTTCAGTCATTTGGAGGACGCGGTGGTTAGATGTGGATGTGCCTTTTATCTATGTATACAATCATGCTGTGTTAGTGGCATGATGTCAAGACATGTAAGGAGATTATGTGTGTATTTAATGTTATTGAAACTGGCAAGTGTTCTATTCTGCGTTAGGTTTGGCTATTTCTGCTAGCTTTTGCTCTCGTGTCTTGACAGTAGACTCCAGTGAGAGTTGGCTCCGCTTCGACTGCTAATGATGATTCACCATCATCAATGATTAGAAACTATCAAATGGTACATTGGATTATTTAGTCCAGTTTCACAGAAAATGTTAAGCGTGATCACAAATAAGAAAAATTGAATATGGAAAAGAATACGGACTGTGTCAGACATTATGCTTGAGCACGATCAAAACATGTTATCACGGATGTCCATCCTTTTGCAATTTGGTTCTCTCTGAACATATTGAATGAGCAAATCATAGTTAAGGTTTTGCCCTTGCTTATCTATTATTTCAACATATTTAGTTATTTACAATTCTTTTGACGGTGTTGTGCTGGTTGCTGTTATAATTTTCTTTTTACTCTTCATTTGACTAAGTTTCGTGGCAATGTTTTGAATTTTCTTGACATTTTGTTAGGTCTTAGTCATTGTTCTCTCCATGCTAGGAGAACGATTTTAACTTCACTTGTCTGTTAGTTCTGGATTGACCTTTTACACGTGCATCTGTGATTTATTTGACTTTTTAATATTTCATATTTGTGTTTAGTCTTTTTGTGCTTCCACATTTTTCTTTTGACTTTATGATTCAGTGCATGCAAATCTGAAATAAGATTTCTATGTATGACGTGCATCTTTTTATTTGGTATTGAAATGAAAGCAAGTGACGCTCTTGCTTCAGCTCTCCCCTTTCTCTCCACTGATGACTGTATCCTCCTCCATATGTTTCTTTCCATATTTGCAGATACATACCAAACTTCCGGAGGAACTCAGGGTGAGGAGGATCCATCTAACACAACTGTCAGTATATTCATCATCGATCTCCTTACGTCAATTGTTTTAAGTATAAATGCTTACCAATGTAAATTTTGTCTGACTGCAGATCTTCATTGGAAACTTGGACTCTAATATTACTGAAGAACATCTAAGACAGGTTTTTGGACACTATGGACAACTATTACATGTAAAGATACCAATAGGCAAACGATGTGGGTTTGTTCAATATGCCGACAGGTAAACTGAAAAAACTAATTTGCTGTTTCTACCCCCAATTTAAACGCCAAGAAATTATGTCAACTTTCTTATGCTCTCTTTCCATTGGTTACAATAGAAGCTGTGCGGAGGAAGCTTTACGGCTGTTAAATGGAACCCAGTTGGGAGGACAAAGCATTCGACTCTCATGGGGCCGTAGTCCTTCAAACAAACCCGTATATTTGCCGTCAATGTTTTTAGTGTTTGTGTTTCGACTTTCGAAGGTTTTCCTCTAGGTTTTTGTTCATTTCATTTCATCCATTGAAACCTTTGTTTCAGGTTGATCCAAACCAGTATAACGGTGCATATTATGGATATGCCCCTGGATACGAAACCTATGGATATGCTCCGGCAGCACAGGATCCAAACTTGTACTATGCAGGCTATGCGGGATATGGAAACTACCCACCACCACCTCAACAGCAGCAACAGCCTCAGGTACTATACCCACAAATTTTGTCACAAAAGCTTTTGGCCCACCTAGATAATTTATGTACATTTGTTTTGGATACTTGGAGTTAAAATTAACAAAATTTCCGTCGATTGTGCAGTGATCGATCAATAATGGAACTGGTAGTGGCAGCGAAGATAGATCTCAGATGTTACTCAATTGTCATGGGGTCGTTCAAACTGTTGTTTGTCTCGATTGTGCAGTGATCGATCAATAATGGAACTGGTAGTGGCAGCGAAGATAGATCTCAGATGTTACTCAATTGTCATGGGGTCGTTCAAACTGTTGTTTGTTGAGTTCTAGAGAAAAGTGAAATAGACTCTCTTCTTAGGTTAATGCGCGTTTCCTGCCCATTTTTGATCGTATATTTAACTCAATCGTTAACATTTGCAGATGTTGGTGCATATTTATTCGTTTGCAATCATTAATTTAAAAAAAAATCGAGTTGATTTATTTTTGTCATTGAAGATATAGGGAAGATTTTGTGACACTGCTTTGCAAGTACGTTAATTTCATTAAAAGTTCTAACATTTTATATTGCAAGTTTCTAACAATCAATTCATAAATAAAGACGCAAAAATAGGTCTGGTCGATTTCTTGCTTCACGATATGCTGCAGCTTAGACTCCATTGCTTCAAGTCTACAGGGACAATATGAATTTGAGCGAGTACAGTAAAGAGCAACTACAGGAATTTAGCGTAACTCGATAAAAGGACATTGCATTTGACTGCGATCCAACGATATTGAGTCAAACATGGATTTCGCGGTTTGAGCTTCTGAGTGGATAGACACTGAGCAGCTGCAGTAATGGGAACCTACAGGCATTTCATGTAGCTCGAAAATCCCGCGTTCCAACAGTCTAGAGTGAAATCTGGCTTTTGCAGTTTGTTGATTTGTGTATTCCATTTCACTGAAAACTTGCACAGGTTGAGATTAATCTGCTACTTCGTTTTTTAACTATTCTTTCTTTTGTTTTCTCTTTATATATATAGGAAAGAGAGAACATGATGAATAAGCTAAGAATTAAGGCATCGTTAATTGCTAATTAATATATTTAATGCCGTGGAAGTTTATGTGATTTTATTTCGGTGAAAATTGAAAATCGAAACAAGTACATTTTTAGTACATGGTTCCATAATTGCTTACGAAACCTGCTTTCCACAACAATACAAATAATATGATTCTTGATTAACATTTTGCTTAGAAATCTTTGTTGTATCATCTATGCCCAAATTCGTGGAGGTTGCATGCTTTGATGATAACGAGGTTCCGTAGGTTGGACAACATAAGTAAGAACAAAATCCATGTCAATACTGCAATCTCAACAGAAAAAGAGGCTAGGTCGTAAAGCCTTCCTCCCAGTGTCGATTCTCCAAGCTCCAGTTCAATGGCGCCTGGTCATGCCTAGTTCTTATTGTAGACAGTGAACCGGTGCCATCGTTGCTTGGGTCATTTTCACTGATTGTTGTAACTTGTGCTTCAGGGTTGAAGTTAGTTTCTTGTTGTAGTGCAATATTTGTTTTTCAATTCATTGTGAAGCAAATCACCTGGTTGAACTCCGAGAACACCGCTGAAAATTGCTTCTGCTTTTCTTCTTCCTTTTTACCCTAAAGAAAATTGTTGTTTGGTCCAAATATCGACCATAAATAACAAATATATAAAATTCAAATGCTTTACTCTCTTAATTTCAATTACCTCTTAATTTGTTGTTATAAATGATAGGCATTGGTATTTGAAACCAACCAATCAAAACCAGGCCAAACTTGTGGTTCGATCGATTCTAATTTAAATTAGTTTAGTTATGAGTTTTAGAATAGAGAATTGAATGGTTCTTATCCGATTCTCGATTTTTAGGTTCGATTAATTATTTTTTTATGATCCCTAAATTTAAATACGTTTATATATTTTCAAAAATAATTGAGAGTTTTAAAGTTTAAAATATAATCCTTAAAATCGAGAGAATCTTGAAATATATATATATATATATACACACATATACTTGTGAGAATCTTGAAAAACTTTGTCTGTCACTTGAGAGCCACTATATATTTCAAGATTCTCTCAAGTGACAGACAAAGACAGATTTAATTCAAATCAAGATACTATTCAAGATACTTCAATTCAATTGATGATTGTTTCAAATTTGGATTCTTCAGCTATACAGGAGAACCATTTCATTTGTTTTCATCAAGTGTGAAATAAGTAATATTCACTTTCTTCAAGATAGTTTTTAGATTTCTTTGTAATTTAAGAACTTCTTTCTTTTATCTTGTAATTTCTCAAGATTTCAAATTTCAAAATTTCTTGTACTCATTAAAGTTCAATAAGTTATTTTCTTCCCTCCATAATTGCCTTTAACCTAGGCCTATTTTGGTATTAGAACCACAACTGAGTGTTGTGAGAGAACACCGTGTCTTATTGCTATTGTCGTTGTGTCTTAGGACATATTGGTGTGTTGCCATGAATGTCTACTGAATAGACGTTGGTTAGCCCGCGTTAGCCGGAGTTGGCGTTTTAGGTGATCCCGTTTGTAGGCTTTGGTAAAGCGTCAGTCTAGCCTATTACATTGTGTTTACAGTGGTAAGATTATTGTTTCCTTTTATAATATTTAATTATGTCTTTTATGACAAACTAGTTTAGTAAATGAGGTAGTTCAAAAGAAGAAAGTAGTAATACTTCAACATATTTTCAAGAAAATAATGAAGAGGTTGATGATCAAAATATTGCATTTTCATCTGCATCAAGTAATACTTCAAATGATATAAATTCAAATGAACTTCAAATTGCAAAAATTGAACAAACTCTTCAAGATTGGACTATCTCAAAGGTAGAAAAAAGTTCTATCTATAAGATAGGAAAATTCGATTTTACTCAAAGTTTTGTTATCAAAACTTTGGAAAAAAACTATTCCTATCAAAAATCAAATTGTTCCTTTAAATCTGATTTCAAAAGAATCCATCATTGCTCATAGGAAGAAATTTCAATATATTCATATTGATTTAGTTCAAATTGCTGTTAAGCACTTGTCTAGATTGGGTCTTGACATTCTTATTTTTATAACCTTAAGAAACAAAAAACTTTTATGGTTTGAGCATTCCTTACTCTCCATGCTTGAATCTAATCTTGAGAGTGGACCAGTTTTTTTAAACTGTTATCCAACTTTTTCTATTAGTCTCCAAGATGGAGCTATTCTCAACGCTCTTAATCTTCGAATTCAAACTAAGAATTTTGACGTTGATGATCGTTCAAAAGCTTTTGCTGTAATTTTTATAGTTTATTACAAACTTTTGAACACTCAACTCAATATTCGTGCCCTCAAATCTTCTCCAAGGGATGAAAGTCTCTTAGTTGAAGTTACTCCACTTCATTCAAATGTTATGATATCCAAGAGAATACCTTGGAGTCTTCAAGAGAGAGGTTTACATTGAGATTTTGATAATGCTCAAAATCCTATACCAACTCTTATCAAAAGAAATCCTGAACAAATTATTTATTTCTCGGATGGAAGTGTTAAGAGTTATTTTTGACAAGCCATCTTCTTCAAATACCTTTCAAAGAAGTTTCTCATCTGGAACAGATGATAGATCTCAATCTAATTTCGTTCAATCTGCTATAAATTCAACTTCTTCTTTTAATGGAGTTGACTTTGATCCAAACATTCTAAAAACTCATTTTTGTAATACGGATAAAGAAGATGAACCAGAACAACCTAGTTCACCAACTCTTTCCGATATGTTACCACCTTCTGAAAGACTTGATCAACAATGTAATGTAATTTCTTCTTCTATTAATAGAAGAAATGAATTTAAAGCTGATCAGACAAAAGAAGTCAAAAGTTTTCGAAAATTGTTTCAAAAAAGCTTTTCAAAAGAAAAAATTATATCCTTCTGGGAAGAATTTTATAAATACCAGGACGATTTAAGTTTTTATGAGTGGGCATATCTCAAACCTAAATCGTTCGGTTCTAGTTTTGGTCCAATTCTCTTTTTTTCTTTTTCACGAAACCAATTGTTCCATTTTTACGATTCTCAACAGGAATTGATATGTTTTGGTTCTCAAGATACTTCATCCCAACTCGATCTCAACATCTGTTACTTGATATGACTAAACGAGAAAAAAAAAAAAAAAATCTAAAGAACAAATTCACACAAAATCTTGCCCACGTTTGGTACACATTCTTCCAAAATGCATTCTTTCAAAATTCATTTTCAACCACATATTTTTTAATAAAATAATATTTTTCATCGTATCAATAACTTTTTGTTACTTTTTAATTACATATTTAACATCATATCACTATTTAAAATACACTCTTTTCTCAATAATATCCATCAAATCCACCTAATTTCCTCACGTGTATGCAATTTCATTATTACCTTGGTTGGAGTGAAAAAAAACCATATTATTCAAAAAATAAAATAATAATAACTACAAAGAGTAATACTGGAATCGAAAGTATTGTTCTTGTAAAAGTGCAAGTAATATCTTTAGGAGTAACACTACTTATCATTATAATGATGAAATATTAGTGATGTGACAATACATTGCACATTATATTTATCTTTCGTAAAAATTGAACTGCTTAATCCCCCTCCTCAAAAAAATTAAACGATTCAATCTCATTATTGGACCATCACCTATAATTCATTTTACAACATAAATATCATTCTTCCAATTAAGGCACGTGGCCCGCATGCGATTCTTGATAATATATAAATAGTGATATGTATCTATTTTCTTGAAATTTCCATTCTTCACCACCGCACATCACCTTATGGCTTCTCTTCTCACCGGCGGAATTTCACCTTTTTGTTCAAAACCCATTTTAGAACCCTTTAAAGGGTCTCTGTTTCACCAATTTCCCAAATCATCCAGCCTCAGAAACCCGAGTCCAAGAACTTTCTTGAAGATTAGGGCTGACGTCGGCTATGAATCAAATACTACAATTGAGTCGCCAGGTAAGAAATCTTCGGTCTCTGCCTCAGATGATGATGACCCACTTCATAAATTCTTGAAAAGAGACTATAAGTGGGGTTTTAATGAAGAGATTGACTCCTTTACGATTCCCAAGGGGTTGTCTGAGGAAACAGTTAGGTTAATTTCTTCTAGGAAAAATGAGCCTGATTGGATGCTTGAGTTCAGATTGAAGTCTTATCAGAAGTTTGTCAATATGAAAGAGCCCAAATGGTCAGATAATCAGTACCCAGAAATTGATCTTCAGGATGTTTGTTATTATTCAGAGCCCAAAAAGAAGCCTACTTTGAATAGTCTTGATGAGGCTGACCCTGAGCTGGTTAAGTATTTTGATAAGCTCGGGGTGCCTTTGAACGAAAGGAATAGACTGGCTAATGTCGCGGTTGATGCTGTTCTTGATAGCGTTTCAATTGCTACTACTCATAGGAAGACGTTGGAGAAAGCCGGTGTGATTTTTTGTTCAATTTCTGAGGCTATTAGAGAGCATCCAGAGTTAGTTAGGAAATATTTGGGTAGGGTCGTACCCCCTGAGGATAATTTTTATGCCTCTTTGAATTCAGCTGTATTCAGTGATGGGTCATTTGTGTATATACCAAAAAATACAAAGTGTCCTATGCAAATATCAACGTATTTTAGGATAAATGCGATGGAGACGGGGCAGTTTGAGAGGACATTGATCGTTGCAGATGAAGGAAGTTTCGTAGAGTATTTGGAGGGGTGTACTGCACCTTCTTATGATACGAACCAATTGCACGCTGCAGTGGTGGAGTTGTATTGCTATGAGGGTGCCGAGATCAAGTATTCCACGGTTCAGAATTGGTATGCAGGTGATGAGGAAGGGAAAGGTGGTATCTATAATTTTGTTACAAAGAGGGGGCTTTGTGCTGGGCCTAGGTCTAAGATATCATGGACACAAGTGGAGACTGGGTCAGCCATCACTTGGAAATATCCAAGTGTTATTTTAGAGGGTGATGAATCAGTTGGTGAGTTCTATTCTGTGGCATTGACCAATAATTATCAGCAGGCTGACACGGGAACGAAGATGATACACAAGGGGAAGAATACTAGAAGTAGGATAATATCGAAAGGTATTTCAGCTGGACATTCAAGAAATTGTTATAGAGGTCTGGTTCAGGTATTGTCCAATGCGCACAATGCTCGAAATTCTTCGCAGTGTGATTCAATGCTCATTGGCGACAATGCTGCTGCTAACACTTATCCATACATTCAGGTATATTTACTTTTTGCTGCTTGGTAATATTTCAATCTTATCTTTCTTGATTATATGCCTGAGTTTTCAAATATTAATTCAAAGCCTGGCATTCTCTTGATCAGAGGCTCTGTGATCAAAGATAGCTATAGTACTGTCCTTGGTAGTTTGACTCTACCCGTTTAAAGTTTACTTCTGCAAACTGTAATTTTCTAGATAATGTTTCCTCTTTTCCCCTTTAGGGATAAACTGGTTGAAGGACCTCTTTAAGATTGTTTGCTTTTTGAGTGCACAGTGCGGAACTATGTTCATTTTAATATCTACACTTGAAGCTTTATTAATTCATTTGACTCATGTTATGCATCATGAAAATAGCATATGGCTCAAATCATGACCAGTAAATATTTTATTGGTAAGTGTTCTCGTTGACAAGACACGATCAAAACACATCAGTAGTTTATTCTGTTTGAAGCCTCGTGGATGAATACTTCTCTATACATATGCATACATAGAAAGAGGGATGGTGACTTTTGATTGATCAACTCGTATCACTTATTAGGATGTTTTATCCTCATTAGTAATTAATGATGAATCATAATTGCTGTTGTTTCTGCATTCATTTAAAATGTAGCTTCTTTCTATGTAAAACATTGGATGCCAGAGGAATCAAAGGCATAAGAATCTTGATATGGTGTTCTTGGTATGTGTTTTTGTCTCGCAATATTAGATAGAAGTGGAAAGTATGCATTATAAAATTTGAAATTTTTTCTTCTTTAATAGTGTCCTATTAAAACATGCCCTTATTGTAAAAAAGTATATTGCAGACTTCTGGTTGCTAACAATGAACTTTTGTTCTCGAAACAGACGAAAAATCCCACTTCCCGTATTGAACATGAAGCCACAACCTCCAAAATTGGTGAAGATCAGTTATTCTACTTCCAGCAGAGAGGTATTGACTATGAGAAAGCTATGGCAGCCATGATTTCTGGGTTTTGTCGGGATGTCTTCAATGAATTGCCTGATGAATTTGGGGCTGAAGTAAACCAGCTCATGAGTTTGAAGCTTGAAGGATCTGTTGGTTAAGCTGTAATTATAATAAGGCTGTATTGCGTGGAAACTTGTATTTCTCTTAATAAGTTTTGGTCTTTAAAATTTACTCTCTCTTGAGATAGATTTCCCAGAAGACAAACATACAAAATTTGTAAATGCGTAAACAATGATACTTGTGTTGATTGTGAATTTCTCCATACCGTCGAGTGCAGCATAAAAAATGAGATTCGTTGTATAATTATTTATTTCTAGTCTGTGGACATTAGAAAATGTAACTTCTGCAATTCTATATTGGATGGTGCACTGTTCATTTTATCCAGTATATTTTTTTCAATGATTGTGTAGTCGCTCAGTGGAGAATCGGTCATTACTGATAATTTACGGAGTCATGCTTGAAATTGAAATTTCAGTACTTCTGCATTGGTTTTAGCTGAACTAAAGAATGAACTTGGTGTTGGCTCCCTTTTTCGACTCGCAAGAGATTGGTACACCGTTTTTGGTTGGAAGGTTGTAGAGTTATAGGTATGAGGCGCTATCTTGATTTAACTGCTGATGGGGTTTGCCTAATTTAGGGGTTGAAGTGTCTTGTGAAGTTGAGAAAGTTCTCAATTTCAGGCTTTGGATTCTTTGAAATCTTCTTTTCTATTAACTATTAAGCTTTATAAAAGGTGGTTGTTGATGAGTTGTAGATCTGTTTTATATTTTTCTGAATTTGACATGAAGTTCGGATAGTGAGGTCTGAGTTGCTTGCTTTTTCACGTTTTTTTTTCCTTAAGTTTTAGATTCTTAAATGATTTTCCTGTTCTTAGGCTTCAGCTTATTTAAATGGCAATGTAATTGACTACTATAGTTCAGTAAGGGGCGCTAAGGTTCTAACAGAGAGGGTACTAGGTCGCACAGGGCTACGGGCTGTGATGTTCGGTGTTGAAAGTGTAGTTACAAGCCATGACTGAGATGAATGGAAGGTTTTGTTCGACCAGGCCCATGCAAGTAGGTCCTGCTGCTAACAAGCAAAAGTGTGGGTTCAGACAAAAGGTATGATTGACCCTCGGATGTTAATTCCTAGCATATTTGACTGCTATTGCAGCAACAAAAATAATTTATACCTGCTAACCATCGTCTATTTTTTGTTCTCATTTGTATGATGTCCCTTTTTCCCCTGAATTTGGCAGTTTCATGGTATTGTTTGTTTGTTTTTTTTTTTTGTTCCGAAATATTATGGAATTCTTATGTCTCTTCGTTAAACAATGCTCTTAAATTTGCTTTCTTTCAGTTATGAATTATTGAAGATAAAATATCTTAACGAAGCCGTTTCCTTCGAGTACTTCAACTATTTTTGGTTTTAAAATATTAAAACTTGCATGATCTCTTAAAACACTGGTTGTCTCAAAGCAGGGTGTCAGGAGGCTCTATCATAACCCATTTAGTGCCTGGTCGTGTAGGTCTGTTGGTTATTTCTGTTTGCCCATGCGTGTTCCTGTCTGGACAGTAGAGAGTGTTGGCTCTGTTTTTGAATATGATGTTTTTTAATTCTGTATCTTTGGTGTTTCCCTTCTGTCATCTTCAATCACTGGGTGGATATGTGCATATATACCTTTAGTCTATGTATACCATTATCCCGTGTTAGTGGCGTGATGTCCACAAATAATGATATAAAGAGATTATGTATATTAGTGAAATGTGATGCATCATACAGATTAGCCAAGAGAGGCGGGAAAACTGGACAAGTACGTAGAGATCTTTAAGCTGCCAAAATAGTTCTAAACTCGGATTGTTTTTTAAGTTGCCACCAACCTAGAGATGTCCGACTGACTGAAAATGAACCCAAAGACACCTTACTAATTGAATATTTTCATCTTCCACTATGTAACTTATAGCTTGTGTTTGAGCCCCATTTTTTTAGGAAGAAGTAGTTTTTGAATAGTGATTGATGGGATAATGTGTGGTGAAGAAGTGATGAAAAGTTTTAGATTTGTGTGTAATATTATTTTATTTGAAGAATATGTGGTTGAAAATGAGTACCGTAGAAAAATGAATTGAAAAAAATGAGAAAGAATGGGGCTCAAACACAAGCTTAATGAAACTGGGAAGCAAATACCTTTATTTCTACAAGAATGCTTCTAATTTACAGCTTCGGGTTTGGTTACTTGTGTTTGCCCATGCGTGCTCCTGTCTGGACAGTAAACAGTGTTGGCTCTGTTTTGAATCTTTTGATAGAATATGATTCTGCATTATCAAGCATCAATCTAGAAACTGTCAAAATCTCATTGAATATTGGATTATGTTGTACTGTGTCACAGATTATGCTAAGCATGATAGCAGTATGAAAATAGAGTATTAAAAAAGAATACAGGCAGCATCTGAATATGAACTCAGTTGATCATTCCCCTTTTTCTACATTTATGAGTATCGCCTTCTCTTTCATATACTCTTGTCATATTTGCAACTTCTTACCGAACTTCTCAATGAAGTCAAGAGTTAGGATGATCCAACGAACACATCAGTATATTTATCATCAATCTCTTTATTCAGTCTATTTTGGTAATATATGCTTACCAACTTATGATGCTAAAGGGTGGCAACCTTCAGTGCCAGAATTCAATTCTTAGTGAATAATGGGACGGTTGGCTTCTGGATGCTAACAAATTTTTGGGTTTCATGCGTTGCTATGGGACATTTCTGGATGAGATAAACATTTAATTTGGTGATCAAATGCTTTTGCAGTGCTGGATATCTTGAAATGTTGATGAGAGTTTTTATGCCTTTTGCCATGAACTGAAGTCCATTGCTGATTTACCTTGGACAAATGATCGATGATCTCTTTATTGTAACTAAAATGTCAACAGTAACACCATGTCGACTTTCTGTATTCCATCTAAATGTTGATGCACGTGTAAATGAGATGGATTACTGTTGCGTCTTGTTTCGTCTAAATTAGTTTATATATATGAATGACCCTTCGCTTTAGGTTGCAGGAGGGGCGGAGTTAGAAGTTTAGAGTTGTGGGGGCAAATTTTACAAAATTTTAATTGTGGTGGCAAAAACTGAAAACTATTAAGGAATTTTTTAAAAATCTTGGAGAATGTTCTGCAAAATTTTGGATTTAAAATTTAGTGTGGAGGTAGATGATCCCATTGCCCCCAATGTAGATCTGCACATGGCTTGCAGATGTTATATTTTTTATATATCGATATTAGAGATGGGTATGTCTATCCGGTGGACAAGAAATGGGTAAATGAGTTTTCTTTTGCAGTGGAAGAGATTAACTAATTGAGCTATACCTAGTTTAGATGGTAAGATAAGATATATTATGTCGAACTGTCATGTCCGTAACTTTTTTCTCGTTTGATTATTTGTTTAACTTTTTTGTATAAGATTGTTAATAAAAATAATGACTTTATTGTACCAACTTATTTTGGTGCAAGTTTTAATCAAATTTTCATATCTACCATGTTTGGTATGATATATGAATAGTACAACATAGGATCCCATGTCGACCTCATAAGGCATACCCTACGTTTCACAAATTTCCTCGTTCTACCTGGAAAAGTCAGTGAATCCGATGCTATTAAGGTCAACAGAGGTGAAAAACATTTAAAAAAATGACGATAGAAGATACGTCTGAGAGTACTAAGAATGCTGTGGAAATTGAGAAGTTCAAGTTCAACTACCCTCTGCTGATGATGATGGGAGGAACAGGAAATAAAGAGTTGGTGGAGTGTTCACTTTTCTTAATTTTGTCACCTTTTTT